>VOPJ01007433.1:0-75717 GCA_014673585.1 Semibalanus balanoides
TTATTTGAGATGATATATGACAGGATCTGACAATAATTTTTGGGTGTTTTGTTCTACCCATCGTTTGACTTCTATTTTGACCTCCAAGGTCAAAGGTCGAAATTTAATTTAGGGTCACGGACGTTAGATATTGACCCAGGCTATCTTTTGATACCATTTTTGAAGGGATTGGACAATGAAGTCGGGACGTTACGCTGTACCCGGCCGTTTTTTGTCGTTTGACTTCGATTTTGACCTCTAAGGTCAAAGGTCGAAATTTGAGTTAGGGTCACGGACGTTAGATATTGACCCTGGCTTTTATTTAAGACCATTTTGGAAAGGATTCGACAATAATTTCGGGAAGTTATGCTGTACCTCGTCGTTTGACCTCGGTTTTGACCTCTAAGGTCCAAGTTAAGGTTTTGATCACGGACGTTAGATACTGACCTTGGTTATCATTTAAGACTGTCTATGAAAGGATCCGACAATAATTTTTGGTGTTTTTTTCTTCTTCCCATCGTTTGACTTCGATTTTTATCTCGAAGGTCAAAGTTCGAAAGTTAAGTTAGGGTCACGGACGATAGATATTGACCTTGGCTTTCATTTGAGACCATTTTGGAAAGGATCCGACAATAGGTTCGGGACGTTATGCTGTACCCGGTCGTTTTTGTCGTTTGACCTCGTTTTTGACCTCCAAACTAAAAATTCAAAATTGAGGTTAGGGTCATAGACGTTAGATGCTGGCCCTGACTATCATTTGTGACCTTTTTGGAAAATATTCGAATTAAATTCGGGACGTTATGCTGTACCCGGCCATTTTTTTGTCGTTTGACCTTAATTTTGACCTCCAAAGTTGAAGATAAAAATTGTGGTTAGAATCACGGACGTTGGAGATTGACCCTGGCTTTCATTTGAGACCATTTAGGAAAGGATCCGACATTAAATTCGGGACGTTATGCTGTACCCGGCCATTTTTTGTCGTTTGACCTTAATTTTGACCTCCAAAGTTGAAGATCAAAATTGAGGTTAGGATCACGGACGTTGGATATTGACCCTGGCTTTTATTTGAGACCATTTTGGAAAGGATCTGACAATAATTTCGGGACGTAATGCTGTACCTCGTCGTTTGACCTCGGTTATGACCTCCAGAGGCTCCAAGGTCCAATTTGAGGTTTTGATCACGGACGTTAGATACTGACCTTGGTTATCATTTAAGACTGTCTATGAAAGGATCCGACAATAATTTTTGGGGTGTTTTTTTTCTACCCATCGTTTGACTTCGATTTTTATCTCCAAGGTCAAAGTTCGAAAGTTAAGTTAGGGTCACGGACGTTAGATATTCGTTATCAGCGTGCTATTCGTTATCAGCGTTATCATAGATATTCATATTCGTTATCAGCGTGCCAGTTTTGACCTTGGGCCAAGTTTTGGGCCATTTCTGAATAAGTCGCTGAATAAGTCGCTAACTTAACGGACTTACAAAATATCGGAGGGTTGGGCAGATTTCGTCCCCCCCCCCCTCCAGTGCACGTGATAATTTTGAGGCCCTGTCCAGGTCAAGCACAGGCCCAGCCCAAGCCCAACCCATAGCTGATGGGCCAGCCCAGCTCATGACGAACTCTAACCACGAGGAGCCGCTGAGTGAAGGCTGAAGCTATAGATGGGTAGCGTGGTGACTGTACTGACCAACTATTCGGCGCCTCGTCATACCGGGCCGGCGATAATGGCGGCTCTGATGGCAACCGGCCGTGGCGACCGTCATCACTGCAGTTCAGCAGACCGGCCGCGCTTATATGGCAGCACTGCTTAACGCGAGGCACCACACGCACGCTGATATGGAAGCACTGCTTAGTTTGGACAACACACACACGCAGGTCCGGTGACCACAAAGCATGTTTAACGAGTCTTTGTATTTTCATGTTTGAAGTCTACCTAAGCGCCACGGGCGACGGTCGCTATCACAGATGCCTTATACAGGCGGTACACAGTACGCCCACGCGAACACATCGACTAGAGCACACCGTGAATGGAATTGCAATGCTGTTTCTCCAACCACTTCATAAACGACCAAATACGGGCGGAGCGAGGACATTCAGTTAGACTTAGCATTTCATTTGACAATGCAGAAGGTCGGCTGATGGGGAGGCTTTGCATCGGACGGCTGACCCACAGCAGTCATAAGACCCCCAGACATACAAACGCACGCACGCAGACACGCACGCACGCCACGCCACGCACGCACGCACGCACGCACGCACGCATGCACACGGCGACAATGATTGTGTTCAGTTCCAGACAGTTCCAGACAGTTCCAGACAGCAGTCATAAGACCCCCACGCACATACAAACGCACGCACGCACGCATGTACACGGCGACAATGCTTGTGTTCAGTTCCATACAGCTGAGCTGCGGCTGACAGGCTGGACTTGATCATCACTGCCACCACTGATATCATATCACCACTGCTGTGGCCCGCTCCCCTGCAGGCCAGCTCCGCGTCTCTCAGTCCT
Organism: Semibalanus balanoides; assembly: GCA_014673585.1. Classification (NCBI taxonomy): domain Eukaryota; kingdom Metazoa; phylum Arthropoda; class Thecostraca; order Balanomorpha; family Balanidae; genus Semibalanus; species Semibalanus balanoides. The sequence goes on from VOPJ01007433.1 coordinate 2,491, forward strand.
GCGGGGAGACCGCGTCTCCCCGGGAGCGCGGAGACGGCGTCTCTCCGGGAGCGGGGTCAGTGCCGGAGTCTCCGCAGCGTGTCCCCCTCACCATCACATCTCACAGGTAACCCCGCGTCTCTCGGCACCACCATCCGACCAGAGGAGTTCACATACACCTCTGAGTCGCCGCCGGCAGGGTCCGCGGCACCGCGGAACGAGCTGAACTTGAGAGGCGGCCGCCGCCGGTCGGCAGTCTGGCCGCTGTACAGGTCCGAGAACGGGTCCGCCGCCATCCGGCAGGCCAGCGGCGGCGTGTCCCGGCCGGCCGCCGACCTGGGGCCAGTCGCGTCCGTCGCCGTCGACGGTCGCCGCTCATCGTACGGCGTCCGGTACGGCCCAGCACCTCCGACGTCGCCGGCGTCGCGCGCCAGGATGTCAGAGTAGTAGTAGGGGTCCTTCCTGCGCAGGGCCGGGTGCCGGTGAGGACCGGAGGGAGAGGATCGGTGGTGGCGCTGCCGACCGCCAGGGGGACCCGCCGGCAGTGAGCAGACGTACCGCGGCTCGGTCCGGCCGCCGGTACCGACACCGTCACCCCCCTCCGACAGGTGGCTGATGACGTCATCGTCCGAGTCGGAGCAGCACGAGACGGACGGAACGGGACGGCCTGAGGACGAGATCAGCTGAGGTCACTGAACGTACGTCAACGTACAACCTACGGGATATCACCAGAGTCCAGGTCACATCACGACACCAAGGAAGATACCTCGATCTTGTTTGTTCCCCATAATATGTCGGATTTAAACATTACGCCTATGGGCGTTGCATGGAAATAATCGACTTCAGAATGCTTCCGTCCCCAACTTTCGGAAGGTGGCGGCGCCCATGTCTCTCCTGACCGATACGTACCGTAGTAGGGGATCTCCTCGTACATGTTGGAGAGCCGCTCGGAGCCGTCGTCGGTGAGGGACGGAGCCGGAGGGTACACGAACAGAGTGCCGGGACCGACTGGGAGGCCGGGCAGCAGCTGCGGAGGGCAGTGTCCGCCCTTCACCGCCACCATCTGAGGACACACATACACATATTACATTCCAACCGGTCTCATTCTCTCCACAATTGGTCAATCTCACTTCCTTGCAGATCAACGTTGTTGCAAGAAAGCGAGCAGAAACCCTACACGGGAGCGATCAGTATCACCAGCAGGGGCGTCGCCACAGGGGGAGCCTGGGGAGCGGGCACCCTCAGGTGCGCTCAAAGCCCTCAATATTCGGCACCCTAAGTTTACAGGATTTTAACATACGGCTATTGAAACGCCGGATCCCCCACAGAACCCTCGTTGGCGACGCCCCTGATCACCAGCACTGAGAGTTCGTAGTAAGTTAGTAACTAGTAGGTACTGTCCACAGCAGTGGTTCAGAGTGGGATACTGTCCACAGCGCGGCCGGTCGGAGCCCGGAGGGTAGGTATAGACTGCAGTCTGTCTGTATGTCTGGCTGCTGACCTCGATGTGAGGTCCGCCGGGCCGCAGGCTGGTCGGCATCACGTGCGGACGCCTCGAGAGGTCGTCATATAACATCCGAGATGTCTCTCCTCGCTTGTCCGAGTCTTTACTGGACATCAGGCTGCCCAGCCTTCGCCGGTGTCTGTAACAAAAGACAGACACGGTTATGGTCATCGTTCGCCTTTGTCTTGGGTATAATATGGCTTGAGCGATTCATGGGGATGGCCAGCAGCCGTTGTTGACGCTGTTCACAGCTGTATGGACAGTGTACAACTACACTGCATGGTACCAGGGGCGGATCCAGCCGCTCGTTGCTGGGGGGGGGGCAACTTTTTTTGGCAAAAAGGTACCCCATTTTTTTTTTTTCTTCGCGCGATTTGGGCTTCTCACCTTATTTTGCATTGGAGATTAATAAGAGTGGGGAAAAATCACAACTTTTTGGGGAAAAACACCTTTTTTCGAGAAAAAAACACACGTTTTTCGGAAAAAACATTTTTTTTCGGAAAACAAGTTTTTCCCGAAAAACACAAAACCTTTTTATAATAAAAAGGTAAAAATCGGGAAAAAGTCACATTTTAAACAGACACACAAAAATCACATTAAAACCACAAGAACACCACTATCCGTAGCATATACACACCTAAGTAATAATCACGTTATTTTCATACCAACTCGCAGGGGCGTCACCGATAAGTTATTTGAGGGGGTCGGCTGAAATGACGAAAAAATGTATATCCATCCAGCCCAGACAAAGGCCTCCGTTTCATGCGCCACCGATATCGTGCTTTTTTTAAAACAGTGCGCTAAACTGATGTTCATTACAGTCTTGAGTGCACTTAAGCAACGGCTTCTACAAAATTGTGCGTTTTGAGTCCCTAATCATCTCTTGGGCCTCTGCAGCGCCAAGGGTCCCTGCTAATCAGGTCGGGGACCCCCATGCCAGATCCTGGCTACGCCCCCCTGGAAGGAATATTGCCGCCCTTGGAAAACATTAGCCGCCCCAAATAATGCATTATGCCGCCCTTGGTAGGCATCATGCCGCCCTCGTAAAGTATTTTGCGTCATCAGAAGACGTCTTGCCGGCATTCATGAAGACCACCTTGCCGCCCTCGGAGGTATTATTACGCCCTTAGAGCGTATTATGCAAGCCCTTAGAAGGCATCTTGCCACCATTGCAACTGTTATCAAGGGCGCCCATTTGAAAGCGGGGCGCCATGAGAACTTGGATCAGTGGCGTTGCAGAAATTAACAAAGGACCAACGAAGTGTCTTGAGAGGTGCCACCCCGACATCGGAAGCGCCACCAATATTGGCGAAAATTTGGCGGGGCGCCTCTCTTCCAGCCACGTGCTCGTTGTGCCTTTCAACATTTTTGGGGCGCCATCAAATAGCCGGAGACGCCGTCACGGTCCGGAGAAGGGCAGTCACGGAGGGGCGCCGGGCGTGGTATGGTACAGATAGGTAATTCTGTGCGCGTGGTATCTGTCATAATCGTAAGAGCGTGGTATCTGTGGTCAGAAATCACCGCCAGGGAGAGCTCTGCCAGAACACTTAAACAGTACCTAATTCGCTTTCCTATTTTCAAAATTTGTATAGGCAATTTCCAAACTTATGTCATGCCGCGAAGCGGCGCGAAATTTTCCAGTTTTTGACTGTGAAAAGCTGGATTTTACTGCTGCAAAGGCAATTTTTACGATAAATTTTCAATTTGTCCGATCTTTTTTTGGGGGGGGGGCAAATCATAGTCTCAGGCCCTTTGGGGGGCCATGGCCCCGTGCCCCCCTGGATCCGCCCCTGCATGGTACAGTATTGTATGACTCATCCCTCCCCCTCCCTCGGCCCCAGTGTTGATTGCTGATGTGACACGCTCTGTCGTGGGTTATCTATCTCTCTCACTGGGGGGGGGGGGGGGGGGGAGCAGCGCCCCTCTCACCCCAGTCGAGAGCCACGTGGGTAATGTGTGGCCGCTCCCGCCACGTCGCGTTCGCTCGCGCCAAACACACATGTGCCCGGTGCCATACGGAAAACTGGCCAGATCATGGCGCACACTGGCAGCAGGGCTGACATGCTGTGCTCCTGAGCCATAAGACACTCTTTTATTACAGGTGGTGATGTACTGGTGCACTGGCCTTGAGGCTTGAATAGGTTCGTTTCACTAGGTAATAAAGCAGCTCATTTATCATTCACCACTGATGAGCTTTCAGCATACAATACATGGAAGATGTTGGCGATACTGCCTCCAAATTGCTCACCGCATACCACAGACAGCACTGCACAGTGTTCGATAAGGTCAAAATTAATGTTCGACAATACAGGCGCGGATCCAGGATTTCGGTCAGAGGGGTCGGGAGGGGGCGCGACGTACAAACAGTTGCGCCCTCCAGGCGCGCCCTACGGGCGTTCATTGGTCGTGCAACCCGGCTCAGGGGTGGGCAGGGGGGGTGCACGCCTAGCGCCCCCTGGATCCGCCGCCCTGCAGCTATACCCGTAACGAGTCATTTTTCAAACCATGCACTGTTCCCTAACACGGACAGTTAACTTATGGGTGTGCTGGCACTCCTCATCAATATGCACTACTGCTCTGTAATACATCATGGCCCCTACTTCATTAGGCGTGTGGTCAGACCAAACTGTCAGCTGAATCCGCTATCGAGAGAAGAAAATCAAACAATACAAAGTTATTAAAATTTAACTGTAAGCCGTATCCAGGGAGGCCGTCATAAATATGATCATATATCATATTCACGACGTGCTCAGTGATTTGCGATGGTTCGATGCAACGAATATTGTCAAGTATCACCGGTTGTATATGGTACACACAACCACCACCACGGGCAGAGGGCATTGTCAGCACTATCGGCAACACTGCACAGCACCGACACCAGACGCGTGCTGTCGGCCAACGTGTGTTACCGAGAATACGCACGGAGGCAGGCCGCCGACGTTTATGTTACGGCGCCGTGCGCGACTACGACCGTCTCCCGTACGACGTCAACACGCGAAACTTTAAGCTTCAACTGAGGAGATGTCTCCTCCAAAGCATGATGATGCGTAGGCCGTGTTCTGTGTCGACTGTTGTGTGCTGCTGTTGAGCCTCGCCCTGATTATTACCTCCCTGACCTGTGCACAGCGAACCGACGGCGTATGTACCTACCTATATAGTAGGTATGTATGTACGTACAGTCTAGGGCAAATGTTCTGTCCATTTCATCACCTCAACCGATGACGATGTTCCCGGTGAATAAATCCTTCGTGGAGAACGGCTAGTTAGCAATTACTTTTCAGTGCTCTATTCGAATAAATCCTCCATTCCCTGGAGCATGTTTGTTTTCGTCTGACGAGCTAACGTAGAAAAGTAATGTCTTTAAAAAGCACGCTTTGGTTTAAGCACACCCGTTTAGTTTCAATGTCAAATTTTGTGTCAATATCGGTGGCTGTTGGTCGGTGCCTACATGCAGTGAAATGCTATTGAAACTATTTTATCCCCGGTTCCCAGTCGCCTCGTCCCTGCATACCGGGGGAGGGGCTAGAGTAAATGCATTGGATTCCACTGCGTCTGCAGCACCACTGACAGAGGCAGAAACAGCGGACAGAACTTGTGCACGGACAGAACATTTACCCTAGACTGTACATACATTACACACCCCGCCGGTTGGCCAGCCACACCCACCTGGGCGGGGCAGGTCATCACAGCCAAACCGACACCCACCAGGACGGGGCAAGCCATCACAGCGAAACCGTCCCGTCGCGGGCCGACAGCCACCAGATCCGACCCGCCGCCTCAGACGAGACGAGGGCGGAGCGAACGGTGCCACTCTCCGCTCCAACGCACTCTTCTCACAGGGAAAACCGCCGCACGGCAGACAATAATAGTGGCGCACATTGACAACTGTGGCGCACCTCGACAATTGAGGTGCCACTGACATCCATTACTACCTAGACCGCCGACTCCCGCGCCGCATACGCCGGGCGGCCGTCGTCCCAAACTGGATGCAAGCTGCTGGTGGGGCAGAAAAATCGCGATCGCCAATAGAGCTATGTTATAAAGGCAAAACTTTGTAGACGGGCTCCTGACTGAGCTGCGCGCTAATAAATATGGCGCTAAAGTGAAGTGTGATTTCATCATTATTCCTGGCAGATCTTCGAGATTGAACTGCCCCACAACAAAACTTTGTCATTTATATTTTAATAATTTGAAATTTATTACATTAGTTCCTATGGCCGCTGTTTTGCCCCAGTAGTGTGTAGCCTGTACCAGTGTCGGCACGGCCGCCAGCTGGCGGTTGGCGGTCTAGGTAGTAATGGATGTCGGTGTGAGGTGCGCTGAGACAATTGTGACGCACCTTGACGATTGTGGCGCGGGTCTGAGAACGCGGCGTTGGCGGAACATGGCCGCGCCCGTCAGTCGGACATCTTTTTATTGCGTGCGTGTGAAATTGGTCGGAAAACAACTGTGGCCGGCTGGCCTGGTTCGCGTGACGAACGCTCCCCCTGTGAGGCCGGCGACGCAGTCTCCGGAAACCAGCTGGGTGCCGCCGTGCGTGTGAAGCTGTTACACTTCAGTGGAGGTGTGGGGTGTGAAACTTCAGCACAGCCACCTCCCGGCTGGCCCGGTTGTGATGAGCTCCTGAAGACGAGGTGTTATACCTTCTGCAGCCCAATCCTCGACAGTCTCCTTTAACTTTAATGCCTTTAACAGCGCCTTCTGAGGAATCTCGCATGGACAGCCATGAGCCAGCTTCAGCCAGGCAGACATAGACGCATGCCATAGACATAGAACGCATCGGCATAGACAGTAGACAGACCATAGACAGCAGGATTGACAGCAGCAGCAGTCAGCCTCCCACAGTCTGCAGTCCGTGCGCTGACCTCAGTATGTATTGTACCGGGTGTACCGGTATTGTATGTATTGTACCGGGTATTGTAAATACCTGCCGGTCGACCTCTGTCACGCGGTACCTGTCGTTTGTATGGACTACACTTTGCTCAATCAGGTGTAATTAACGAACATAAAGCCACCGTAGATCATCATTAAATGTTGAAAGTTATAACACAAATAGTGCCATACAATAGGTTTCGTCATCGAAAATATTGTCATTTGAAACAATTATGTATTGAACCAACAGTGGCAATAGACTATAGTAGTGACTGAGCTGGCACAGCCCAGTGTCTTCATCCTGTCCCGTTAGGCTTGACCTTGCCCGTTCCGTCTTGTCCCGTCCTGTCCCGTCGTCTTGCTTCCATTTCCATCCCATTCCCGTCCCGTTCCCGTTCCCCTTCCAGTTCCCGCTCCCGTTCTTTTTTACTCCGTTCCGTTCCCGTTCCCTCTCCGTTCAGTTCCCGTGCCCGTGTCCGTTCCCGTTCCCGTTCCCGTTCCCGTTCCCGTTCCCGTTCCCGTTTCCCGTCCTCCGTCCCGTCCCCGTCCCGTCCCCGTCCCGTTCCGTTCCCGTCCCGTTCCGTCCCGTTCCCGTCCCGTTCCAGTCCGTTCGCCCCGTTCCCGCCCGTTCCGTCCCGTTCCCGCCCTTCGGGTTCCCGTCCTGCTAAAGGGTGTCGGACGAAGCCCCATGCGGGGCGGCATTGTCGGCATTCTCGACCCGATAGGCCCGCTGAAAGACGTCTATTTTGGGCCACGCGGGCATAACACACCCGTCATCACCCCACGATAGGGCGACACAGCGACGCAGTGACGCAGCGAGGGTAGCAGCTTGACGCAGCGAGGGTAGCAGCTTGACGCAGCGAGAGTAGCAGCTTGACGCAGCGAGGGTAGCAGCTTGACGCAGCGAGGGTAGCAGCCTGACGCAGCGAGGGTAGCAGCTTGACGCAGCGAGGGTAGCAGCTTGACGCAGCTATGGTAGCAGCTTGACGCAACGAGGGTAACAGCTTGACGCGGCGAGGGTAACAGCTTGACGCAGCGATGTTAGCAGCTTGACGCAGCGAGGGTAGTCAGCCTGACGCAGCGAGGGAGCAGCCTGACGCAGCGAGGGAGCAGCTTGACCAGCGAGGGTAAAGCTGACGCGCGAGGGTAGCAAGCCCTGACGCAGCGAGGGTAGCGCCACCAGCGAGGTAGCAGCCTGACGCAGCGAGGGTAGCAGCTTGACGCAACGAGGGTAAGCAAGCTTACGCCAGCGAGAGTAAGCAGCTTGACGCAGCGAGGGTACAGCTTGACGCACGAGGGTAGCAGCTGGACGCAGCGAAGGGTACGCAAGCCCTGACGCAGCGAGGGTAAGCAGCTGACGCGGCGAGGGTAGCAGCTTGACGCAGCGTAGGGTAGCAGCTTGACGCAGCGAGGGTAACGCAGCTTGACCAGCGAAAGTTAGCAGCTTGACGCAAGGCGAGGGTAGCAGCTTGAGCGCCGAGTAAGCAGCTTGACGCAGCGAGGGTAGCAAGCTTGACGCCGCGGGGTAGCAGCTTGACGCAGCGAGAGTACAGCTGACGCAGCGAGGGTAACAGCTTGACGCAGCGAGGGTACAGTTGACGCGCGAGGGTAGCAGCTTGAGCAGCGAGGGTAGCAAGCTTGACTGGCGAGGGTAGTAAGCTTGGTGCAGCGACTGTTTGGGCCACAATGTATGTTCATGTTAGAACGTTGGTTTTGACGCACAGCAGCGATTGGAATGTGGGTGTGGCGGATCCATCGAGCTTTAGCGATCGCCATCCAATACATCACCATTTTAGATAATCGCTGAGAATGCGGAATCCATGTGGTTTGCGGTCTTGCGGTAAACAAAATACGTTCAATTTCAAATACGTGAAAATTATCTTCAATTTCTAGTCCACTAACACGCTATTCATATATAAATGCTAAACGAATTGTCATGATGATCTGTCGTTAATTACTGTGGTAGACACATTTATAAAGATGTATAACAGACTGAACCTTATCGTTTCTGACTATCTTGATCTGTATACTGATGCCTCATTTAAGCTACTTTTTATAAATCCTCCCAAGGTGGCACTATCCCTTTAAGAGAGCGTTTGTGATTTAACCCCTGGTTGAATCGACTTACACTACATCAGCTTCGCCGTGCTTTACTTACTTGCAGAAGAAGATGGTGCCAGCGACCAGCACAATGAACAGGAACAGTGAGGTGGTGATGAGGGCTGCCAGCATCGACATGGACGGAGAGGGATGCAGGTCTGCCCCAGCCGCCGACATCCCCTGTGAAAGGTAACAGGCAACTCACCTCAGAGCGATATATGGGCGAGTGGACACTGAACGGATTCTATCGATACAACGAAAACAATGTGCAGCCGTGGTAAGATGGAAGGAGACACATACCAACTCGTAACGTAAATCGGTGTGTGCCGTGTGGTATTGTATACGTACCGTGTGCGGGGCTGGGGATATATGATTTGTGAATATGTCGATAATAATAAGAGAGCCTTCAGATGTCGTTCCCATATGTGCAAATATACCGAACGGGGCAAGCAAATGTGCAGCCTGAAAGCGTAGACCGACTATGAATGTCAACGTAGGTGAAGACATAATCGTGATAACTGAGGACTCATTTATAAACATTTAAATATAATAAAACACGCTACGCTAGTTCCGAATTTAAGGACATCAAAAGTAAAATGCACCAACAAGATTAAGTACGTCTTCAGCATTACAAAAAAACAGTTTGTTTGAGGTAGTCACGACTCACGCTGTACAAGCGAAGGAATAACAACAAACACGCTTTAATACCACCGTTAATCGTCAAGCTCGACTCTCTCCGCGCTCACTAGCTCGCGACTTTTCGACACCGCTCCCGTGAGTGTTGACTGCACACCTGTCCACACTAAGCTCCCATTGTAGCTACTCACCGAGCGTGTCCGGCAGACCTGGAGAGGCGCCACAATATCACAGATGTCCTCGTCGGCCGCCGCCCACGCCGGGTCGACCGGCGGCGGCGGCAGCAGGAACCTGGGCGGGGGCGGGGGCGGCCCGGCGGCGCCGCAGTCACACGGAGGCGGGGCCGGGCCGCCGGTCGGCCGCTACCACAGATCATCAGTGCTGCTCCGGCCGTGCTGCTGCACCCGTCTGTAACAACACCAGGGGGAGGGGGGGGGGTCGTCAGGTGGGCGGGTCAGCGGCGGCTGCACCACGTCACACTGCACAGTCACACTGCACCACGTCACAGCGCACAGTCACACTGCACCACGTCACAGTCACAGTCACACTGCACCACGTCACAGTGACAGTGCACAGTCTGCAGCCTGCAGCGCGCTCTCATCAATCAATCACAGTTTTCCTCCACCAGATATGTGACTAGTGTGATTCATCGAGGGGGGGTCACATATTTACGCTCCAGTCATTTATCTGGGATCGGTTCAATCGAATATGCCGGCTGCCGCTCGTTTTCCGCCTTTGTTGGACCCGACAGAGTGTGGTTGACTCCAGGGAAAGAAAAGACAGGACAGTTTTTAAAACTTGATGCTGTAATTGAGCATGATAATAATGTGAAAAGAGATTAAAATTAGCCTGATGCTCATTGATTGGTTCTTAAAAAAATAGAATAAAACAGAATTCCAAGAATTCGATAATGATAATATTTCGATAATAATATTTCAATAATTATATTAGATAATAATACTTCGTGCACGGTACTTCGTCAGATCTGACAGTTGACATTCAAATCATGTCAACTGTCAGATCCGGTGGAAGTGCCGTGCACGACAATATTATATAATTCTGTAATTATGTTTTATCTTTTTAAGAGACCATCCATTATGAGCATCAGGCTTAATTGTAATCTCTCTTTACAAGACAAGGACAGGACAAGCGTTTCAGTCACCGGACACTGCACACTGCGTAGGACGCTGCGTCGAGTCGTTTGTCATGAAGATGAACTGAGTCTCAGTGTAATCCCAGATCAGGGATGGCCATTACTTCGGATAGTATGCCCACCACGACATATGACTATGACACTAAGACCACTATATGACGGCACCATGCCTCTATTGCTATCACATGACATCATGAGCCATGACACCATGCCCCTGCCGACTTCCGCGCCGTGCTTCTCTGCGGCTCCTCTACACCACAGAGCCCACCACACTGCACGGGCGGGAAACAGTTGTGCTTGTCCGAACCCCGTCACAGGCAGTCACACCGTCAGCTGAGACAGAGCCAGAGATCAGCGCTCAGCAGCCGGCAGTCACAGCTGACCTCAGCATCATCCACACAGAGGAGCGACTAGCGAGAGGCCGCATCACCTGAGGTCTCCCTCAGTTCATGTCACTCCTATAGACAGCTCCAGTCGGAAACGGCGCGAGCCGAAGGCTGGTCGACGCAGGTCCAGAAGTCACCACGGTCTGACGAATCACTGGCGGCCGTGTGACCGCAGCCCTGAGCCCCCTCAGTCACTCGACCCCCTCCCCCTCCCGCCTCCCTCTGCAGTCCACGCTGAGACGGCCTCCCTTCCCGCAGCTGTCGAGCGGCGAGTGTTTGTTTGTTGTCCAGCCTCGACATTGCGATGGTGCAGCTGCAGTGACTTATCGCGCCTCGCCAACGGGGATCAGTGCATTGATGGAATGTTGGACGCACGCCATGGTCGTGTAAACATTACGGAAGCTGAGGGAGGCTGCAGGTCGGGAGGAGTAGCACTTCAAGCGTCTGTGAAGCTCTTCCTGGCAACAACTGAACGATGCATTGGCATTCATGATTGTCGCGCGGAGAAAGAAAATAGGCTGAGAGGGAAAGTAAATGCTCGTGAGCTACAGCAACGAAAACACCGTGTGCATTATTTAAGTCTGACATTGTCAGATCTAGGCAGATCTAGTTTGTGGCGCCATGGGGGGGGGGGCATTACCCCGAAAAAGTTTATCAAAATTAAAAAAAAATCATCGGACCTCGCTCCCTTATGCATTGCTAGACGTTATAGAATAAACTTTCTTTAGTAGAAGTTGCGTAGATGTCCTACATCAGGAAATGTGTAAATCTGCACCGATTTCAGGTGGTTGGGGGGGGGGGCATTTACCCCTGATGGATCCACCAGTGAAATCTGAGTATCAAGTGAACTTAATTTGCTTTTAAGCTACTTAGTGTGAATATTTAGCCACGTCATATAGGTATCTATGATGACTATCATAGTAGATTTGATGCATTGGTGTTTATTTTCTTCAGAAAAGTTGGTGGCGCAAAATGTCACATCGGTTGGTTGTCGTCATCCTATGATCTCATGCCATGTCTTCGTCCCATGTCGCCATTTCATGTTCTCGTCTCCTGGCGAGATGCTGACATAACAGCAGCCGTTTAAGGAAGTGATGCCGGTCAGTGCCGACGGCGGCGGCCGTGACGACCTCTTCCTGGGATCAACTCATCGTCTCCCGGTGCTTCTAACGAATGTTCATGGAAAAGAACCCGTCATAATGTACACAAATATAACGTATTCATTATTCAATACATTGCGTTTATCTCTTCTGTTAGTTTATAGATGGCTGGTTAAAGGTAAACAAGTATGAAATCCATGGAATTCGTGAGCGATCACGAGTTAAATATTTGCCAAATGTATACGTTTCGTCTAACAGTCATTTTAGTGGCATTCATTTCTACATGAGGTCAATAGAAGTCGCTTAATAAATCACCAAAAGGCACGATGGGTATTTCTTCACAGAGTCCTTTTATTAATTTTATCAACTTTTTTACAAACGATCACTATGAGTATTTCTTCACACATTGTTTTTTATTTGTTCTGGTCGAATCCAAATAGGCTAATGATTTATCATCATTAAGTTTGTCTCGTCGAGACTCTTTCAACGATACACAACATGATCTACATAGGAAGCATCAATATTTGACCTAAGGTCAAGGTCACGTGTTGCCTCATGCAGGTCATGCTCCTTCATATTGATGAACGCGTCTCCATGAGACAAGCACAATGGTGCTGGGTCTTGTCCGCATGTTTATATTTATTCTACGAAAAGTTACTGTCAGAAAACTTAATGATGGCATCAAAGGAACCCAGGTGACATATAAGGGCTAAGACTGTGCATTGGTCATTTAAATTTGAGCATATCATGTGTCTGAAACATCAAGAAAGGACAAGACAAACATAAGCTATAAATATTTGGCTTGATCTAATGCGAATCCTCTAAATGAGAAACATTTTTGCCAATTCATCGCCATTGCCTGCATTAATTTGCAAATGCAATGTAATTTGGCGGACCATCATGCAATGCCAGCGGTGTCAATTTATGAAAATGATTGGGGGGGCCCTTATGCTAACTTTATATATTATAACTCCATTCTTACCATGTAACGCAATAGGCCTTATGTTAAAATTTGAAATAATTGGGGGGCCCGCCCCCCAATAGTATACAAATCGACACCGGTGTGCAATGCTCTAGGAATCGAAATGTCTGCATCAGATTCCTTATACATTATTCTGCATAGATCAAGGGCTAGGTTGTTTACAAATGTTGCGTTGCCCATTCAATAATCATATCTTAAGAGTCTATTTCTTTTATCTCGAAGATCTGCAACGTTAAATATCGCGTCGTTATGCCGACACATCGAGCCGGCGCGGTCGACACATCGCAAACATCACAGAGTACAAGAGTAGCGAACTAGTTTTGCTGATGGCCCGGGACGATATGGTATTATTGGGCACTGGGGTTCGGTTTTTAACAATTTTGAAATATAAGTACTATCGCATGATTATATTACCCATCTATCTCCGTTTCCCGGTATTGGACGTCTGGGAACGGCGAATGAACGGCTCGGTCTGCATTACCATATTCCTTATACATTATTCAGCATAGATCAAGGGCTAGGTTGTTTACAAATGTTGCGTTGCCCATTCAATAATCATATTTAACGAAGGTGGATTTTTTTTCTCTCGGAGATCTGCAACGTTAAATATCGCGTCATTATGCCGACACAATGGGCGGGCGGTCGACACATCGCAACATTCACAGAGTACAGAGTAGCGAACTAGTTCGGCTGATGGTGGACGTATGGTATTATTTAGCACTGGGGTTCGTTTTTCACAATTTTGAAATATAAGTACTATCCATGATTATATTACCCTTCTATCTCCGTTTCCCGGTATTGGACGTCTGGGAACGGCGAATGAACGGCTCGGTCTGCATTACCATTGTCTACACATCAAAGCTAATTTCTTTTATAGGAGCATGTGGAATGATCGTACCGCTTTTACAAGAATGAATCGCTATTAACGAAGAGCTCTCCGTGTCTGCAAAACGAGTTCCTCAACACGTTCGCCAGCCTAAACAAAGAACTCCCCAGCCATAGTGTCCGTTGACGGCTCATTGCACGCGCACCTCCCGTGGGTGACTCGGTAATAACTGATCAGCCGATGCCTGGCGCCGTGCCGGCCGGGCAGAGATGCAAAATGGCTTCATCACGGCCGCCCTCCTATCACCGGCCTTCATCAGCGGCGGGCCACGCCGTGAGTTATCGGTCCGCTGTACTCGGCGCGCACCGAATTAATTGAATAATCACTGTGCCGGGCTTATAACCTATCTGCGTCATCATTGTCTCAGGGGTCCAGTGACGTCACTGGACGAGGTCGTCTGGTGCGGCACACAACAAAACACGGCGGACGGGGGGGGGACCACCCAGACAGCTCGGCGCTGCGACCCTCCCACCGGACCCGTGCGGTCGAGCTAACCTGGCCCCCTTCCCGACCATGCAGCCGCCCCTCCCCCACCCGTGCGGCCGCCCCTCCAACAACAGCCCCGCCGCCCACAACATCCCCGCCGCCCACAACATCGGCAGTGGGACATTATCGCCCGACGCTCGTCCTGTTGGCCTTATATGGCTGATAAAGCCGGCCGCGCTGGCATCAGCTGGAGCGATCCTATCAGCGACGTCGCCCGAGTGGCGTCTTTTCTCTGCCGACAAAGCCGCAGCTCCACAAACTGCACCGCCGGCCGCGGCGAGCTGAGCTGGTATTACCGAGTACCACCCTCGGCACCTAACGGGCCGACCCTCGACATCTCACGGGCCGACCCTCGGCATCCCACGGGCCGACCCTCGGCATCTCACGGGCCGACACCCTCGGCAGCTGACGGGCCGACCCTCGACATCTCACGGACAGACCCTCGGCAGATCACAAGCAGACCCTCGGCAGATCACGGGCCGACCCTCGGCATCTCACGGACCAGCCCTCGGCATCCCACGGGCAGACCCTCGGCAGATCACGAGCAGACCCTCGGCTGATCTTACGGGCCGACCCTCGGCATCTGACGGACCGACCCTCGGCTGATTTCACGGACCGACCCTCGGCACCTCACGGGCCGACCCTCGGCATCTCACGGGCCGACCCTCGGCTGATCTCACGGGCCGTCCCCCCGCGCCGTCCCCGCGTCCGCCGACGCCACTGCATCGGTACTACACTGCGGAGGCATAACTTCGGACCGCCGAAACACGGGACCCACATAGCTTGGACAGTAGGGTGTCACAACAAAACACTAAAGCTTGGTTTTGTAGAGGTTGATGGCTCATATATAGAAAACGATTAAAAGTTGAGTATTTCGACTGAATACAAATGTATTCTTCTTACCAAGAGCTTTCAAATGATCACATACAGAGGTCGTACGACGACTTTTATTTTTGACCTTTTGGGTAGGGATCACTGACTTTTGAAGGTCCGGGGGATTAAATTTCAAAGGAAGGGAACTAAATTTGGTCAGCATATTATTTATGTAAAGAAGCACCCCGTTTTGGGTGGGCACCTTGCACGGACACAAAGTTTTTTGATACCCTTTTGGACAGTTGCATCGGCTCATTCATCACTAGCATTGTGTAAGTTTATATAGTTCATAGCCATACTGTGTTGAATTGAACCACTTTTGATTCGATAATCGATTGCCAACAGGGTATCTACTATCTAATATCTATAAAGGAGGCATTCGAAAGTTTTTCCAGTCATACTGGAGGACTAAATTTATCCTCTTTTGAAGAAGAAAAATGGGCAGGCCCTAACTTTTTGAACAAACATATGGATTTAATTTCATCGTGAGCCATGGACGTATATAGCTAATACGCACATCTATGTTGTAATGAGTATAGCACAATGTAAGGTAGGGAGGGATCCATGCCAGAACCCCGATATATAAATATTGCAAAAATACGTCACATTTGCCCCTCCGCTTTGACATTTTCAAGTCAGCATCTGTGCTATTTCTGTTAAATATAGGTACCTATAAATCGGCTTCCAATTTTGAATACCTATATTTGCATATCTGCAAATTGATATGAATATCTATGAACTTAGTTGCCTACATCTTAATTTGGTAACATTTCAAAAATACAAATACCGAATTCCTATACACAGGGATAGTCAGCCATTCAGCTGTCAGACGAATATCACTCACGGAGGGGGCACTCTGGCAATCACAACTCAGATGGTGATTTGGAATGCAGAAGCCACACGAGCAAAACACCCGAGTCACGAACCGACACTCGGCGTTATTATTTCAGCAGTGCACGCCTGCCATCCGACTCGACGGCGGACGTTATTAATGACTGCTGACACTTACAAAGGGACCGGGTATCTGAGAAATATTACCTATCCTGTCCAGCAATGCAGCGTACACTGCAGGCCGGCAGAAGTTGCAGGCACAGTGCACACCGTACTGCCGTGTGTAGTGTATGTGTGTGGCCTGCACGTGCTGTAGTTATTTGGTGCTGCGGTTGGCTGGGCTGGGTTTGGATAGCAGCGGCTATTATACTGTGATCCTTCCGATACCGAATACAGCCGACTCATTGCAGCTCTGACAGGAGGAAAATATGGCCACCGATGCCATTGGTCAGAGTTTTCCTGATGAACATCCTCCAGCGTCATGTTCGGTCTGCTTCTGCCATAAACAATGTTTTGTGTTTTTATATTGCTTGCCAGTCATATCGTATCGCCTGCAGGTACACATATCGACACCAAACCAGACTTTCCGCCTGTAACATACAAGGCTCTAGCCGTGCGGAAGCCAGGGAAGTTACTGACAGGGAGACTGCAGAACTTCGCACTGCCGAATAAGGTCACGCAGCGCAAATATACTGCCCAATGCTTAGTCAGGGGAAATTGTTTGGTTTGCTAGACCTCGCACTATATTCTGCAAGCCATCCAAGTTTGTGACCCCGACTTCGGCTTATGTGGCCTGAGTGAGAGTCTGGATATAAACATCGGGCGACTTTTCCCATCAGCGGCTTAGCATCAATGGCTAGGAAGTTTGGAACGTCTGCAAATAATGTACCTAATAACCACCGTGGCGACTATGGCCACAATAATGCAGCCAATAAGCCACCGCTGCGGCTGCAGCAGCGTGATTTGGAATATATGTACCTTAACTTGCAATAAGCGGGCACCTCAAGAAAAACATCAAATGTCTGACAAAAAAGATACGACTGAGAAAATAAGCATGACAAAATATAACCTAACCAACCCTGATCCAACCCGACTCTGCGTGTAACTGTCGTGGTCAGGTAAATGTCAGGTAACCCTTACCATCTGTCAACTTAAAGTTTAAACACATCAATTGTTTTTAGAAAACTTCTGCGGCTGTCGAGGCTCAGCAGCCTTCAAGCCACCCCCTCTCCTAACCTCAGCCCCCTCCCCTAACTCCAGCCCCCACCTCTGTTGCGGCACTTACCACACGCAGCTCACCCTACCTCTGAGGCTCTGTTGCGGTACCCGAATGCAGCTCACGTGCCAATCTCTGCGGTCGCAGCGCGGCCTCCCTCGGGACCCTGTGTCAACAGCACCCAGACCGGGCCACAGCGGCTGTCCTGCTTCGAAACCAGCCGCGTGTCCCCACCATCATTCATCGGGACGGCAGGACAGGCAGGACAGCAGGACAGCGGGGCAGCGGGGCAGCGGCGCGCGGCGGCGGCTCCCCAGTCCTCACCGCACACGTGTACCTGCACAGACTGTTTGGTGGGATGCTGTGGTGGGACGCTGTGGTGGGACGCTGTACAGATTGTGTGGTGGGACGCTGTGGTGGGACGCTGGACAGATTGTGTGGTGGGACGCTGTCGTGGGACGCTGGGCAGACTGTGGTGGGACTGTACAGATTGTGTGGTGGGACGCTGTGGTGGGACGCTGTACAGATTGTGTGGTGGGACGCTGTGGTGGGACGCTGGACAGATTGTGTGGGTGGGCCGCGTGGGTGGGACGGGGCTGTGGTGGGAGCGCTGGACAGATTGGTGGTGGGAAACGCTGTGGTGGGAACGCTGGACAGATTGTGGCGGTGGGACCTGTGGTGGACGCTGGACAGATTTGTGTGGTGGGACGCTGTGGTGGACGCCTGACAGACGTGTGTGGGTGGGCACGCTGTGGTGGGACGCTTGATTTAAGATTGTGTGGTGGGACGCTGTGGTGGGACGCCTGTACAATTTCGTGGTGGGACGCTGTGGTGGGACGCTGTACAGATTGTGTGGTGGGACCGCTGGTGGTGGAACGCTGGGCAGACTTGGTGGGAACGCTGTGGTGGGACGGCTGGGACAGCTGTGGTGGGACACCCCGCTGAGCGTCACAGAGGTGTGGCGGCCGTCGCGGCGGGGCAGGCAGACGGGGCGGGGCGGGGCGGGGGATATAAGCTGACCCCGCCGACCCGAGGAGGCGGGAGGCGCAGCAGAGGAACATTACGGTGAGATTGGATAGACGGCTGACATGGCATGACACGAGCGGTGTCGGCATGTGCCGCCTGTATAATGTGACCGTGACCAATGATCATCGTGCTGGCGCGGATCCAGGGGGCACACGCCTCCCCCCTGAGTCGTCGGGTCTCGCCTATGGCGCGCCCATAGGGCGCGCCCGGAGGGCGCAACTTTTTGTATGACGCCCCCCCCGACCGAAATCCTGGATTGGCGCCTGTCGTGTGACGGTTGGTCTTCGGAGTCTCCACTGCTGACGCGCCCTGCAATATTGTATTCCGTATTCACCCTTCCATCGACACATCAGCCTTCCATCGACACAGCCACCAGCCAAGAAAAAGAGACGGATTTAAGGCTGATGGCTTAGGCATTAGTCGGACAGCACCTGGGGAGACAAGCGGGTTCAAAGAGGCCATAAAAATAAGAAGATGTATGTCATCACTGTTACATGAATATTTTGGCTCTCGTGTTTCTACTAAGACTGATCCTAGAATGATCCAACAGATGCTTGCATTATCTTTACCTGAAGCGCGAAGACAGGTATAGGGTTTAACTGCCACATTCTCACAACCTTGCATAATGCAAAAATGCAATCAGCATGCTATAAATTATGCATGATACAATGATATACTATAATTTCCGTAGTTTTTCTCATTTCCGACAACCACAGTTTTACGTTAACACTGTTACCTACAAGGCTGGCCAGCGTCATGACTCATGGCTTCAGTGAGAAAAAATAAAAACGACAAAGCCAAGGACAGTCGAAGATATCATGTGAGGATGTAACCAACAAAAATGGTGAGCCGGTTCTGTGTATCGTGTACATCAGTTTACAAGATATACCAGTAAGACGCCTTAAGCGGCGAAGGACGAGCGAGCAGGGGTGTAAAAAAACGCCTCGGGTGGCGCAACCAAATCTGGCTGGGAAAAATTGGCTCCCCAATGACAAGTATCGACGCAAAATCACTGGTGAATTAAAATGACTTAAAATGGTTTTAGAGTTGGTTACCGGCCGTGGCCCACCGGGCAAAGTTGAGTTGAACGATGCAATCATAGCGTCTGATCAGGGGCAGCAGCCAATGGGGCCTTTTGCCTGATGGTCTCCTGCTGGGGATGCTGTGCCCCCCCGCCCCAGCCTCGTTCCTAGTCGAAGGTATGGGCTGCGTTGATTGCGATATATTGGGGCAAAGCCTACCCAACAGAGCCACAATAAGGATATATTATCATCTTGTTGACGAGTTTATGCAAATCGTAATTAGATAAGTCGAATCAGGGGCTCCATCCACAAGGGGGACGGGGGACGTGTCCCCCAACATTCCGGACTTAAACATTAGGCTATGGGAGTTGCATGGAAAAGGATGAACTTCAGAATTCGCTCTCCCCAGCTTTCGGGGGGTGGCGTCGCCTTGAAGTCGACGCATTAGGCGGTATCTAGAACGGTTGGTGTTGGTGTCAGTCCTTAGGGGGGGGGTCCAAAGAAGTCTCGGCACAATCTGAAAACTCATCAAGCTTCGCTTGCTTATGTATCAGTAACTGACTTAAAACAAATTTTTTCGTGAAAGTTGCTTAAGATTTCTATTATCCTCAGAAAATGTGTCCAAGATTGCCGCCCATTTGGTGGATTTGGGAAGGGGTCATGGCACCGTGGTTCCCCCCTCTGGATCCACCAATGGAGTCGAATGCATTCAAGCAAAGTCAGATGACAATGTTTTCAACGGCAATAAGAATTACATCGCGTCAATTTTTGACAGATTGCTATCTGCAATTTTAAGCAATCGACCTCAAACGAGATAACAATTGAGAGGAGCGTGCAACGTTGGCGTACGTACGGCAACCGGCGGGAATCACAAAGATGTCAAAACTTTGCCGACACCCAATAATTTGAAAAAAAAAAAAAAAACATGAATCTAATTACATTTTTCCGAACGGAATCTGATATGTCACACAATTCGTAGCACACAGACATTCTTAAAGTTTAATTAATCTTGCCGGGAAACAAAGAACACGAGCTAAGCTGAGGCACGACACACCACTAATGCCATTTTCCCCTAACCGCCTGGCGCCACCGCTATTTCGGGTAATCTCCGGAATCGAGGACCAATCATCCGCGCAATGCGGCAATACACAACAACTAGTCGCACCCACGCTATTCCATAGAGGTGCCACCTTTCTACCACGCTACCCCACCATTGTGGGTAGTTACTACCACGTGGGTAGCTAGGGGTAAACACAAGCGATAATTTGGATGAAGTGTGTAGTTGGGCGGTAGCAGAAGTTTTGCATAATTGCAAACAATGGAGAAAACAGCGGATTTGATGGGCAGTTGGATACTTGAACAAATATAGGCATCTCAGTTAGTGAGCAAGAGCAGTGGATCAACATTTAAAACAGTTTAGCATTAACAAATCAAAATGAGTTATTAAATGGCAGAGAAAATGATGACAAATTGTATTTGTGGGTACTTGCGGGTAGCTGGCAGCCCTATATGGTTCATGTGGGTAGTGGTGGATACTTGATTGGGGTTTGCGGGTTGGTCGGGTAGCTCACAAGCCTGAAAAGTGGGCCACATCTAGTTACTCCCATCAATCCAATAATCTGATATATCACAAAAATCTTTCATATTTCCCAATATTATTGGGAAATACTTTGAAATCAGGAAATGGGTCGCTGTAAAATGTGATAGGGCCGACGGCGCCCTATCTTACAACATAGAAGTGGCGCCGCCCTGGGCGGCGGCCAGCTGAAAAAACTGCCAGACCTTAGAGTTACACCATCATCCAGGGTACCACCTTAAGAGGACATTTTAGGACCCGTATTTTAAGGATAATTATTTCGATCTGAGAAAAATGGTCCGGTAGATCTCGGTCGAGCTTGGTGGCTCCATAGTTGGAGGATGCCACTTGTTATCTGTGGTTCACAAACAAGCGAAAAGGAAAACTGGCAGCCCAATTAAAAAAAAGTAATGTGTTTCGTTATGCATTACTCTAACAAAATTGATGAACCAAAGTACAGATTTAAATGGACAATTTGACATTTTTTGGCCCCGGAGCAAGCTCTTGGAGTCATATTTTGGCGCCAACTTCATCTATAAAGTTGGCACTTTTACCACCCCCTTGCGAGCCGAGTCCAATAAATCGCGTCAATTTAATCACCCCGCCAACGGAGGATCGTCTGTGGCAAAGCATGCATTTGAATTATTTTCGCTATGTGTTGTTTTTTGGCCGTTGCAAATAGATCGAACTAAATGATGCTTTGGAACTAAATAGGTTTTGAAGCATTATTTTATATTGCAATTATAAGAGCTCATGTTTACTGGGCAAAAATCATTTGGGTGGGTATTAATTTGGATTTGATGCGCTTTTAAACAGCTGCATCATTTTTATCGTCTAGCACCCTTTGGTTTTTGAAGCTACGGCGGTGTAAAGAAAAGGAATTGTTTATAGAATCGTCAATAAAATCTTACAGGCAGATTTAAACCAGCGAAAACTGCATTAAAGCCTTCAATTTTACAACTGCATTTAGAGACGGTACATTGGTCTACTAGATTGGTGTTTGTTTCATCGCTTCACGTCCCATAGGTGCTGAGCACTGATTTAAATTGTGAAGACGTCGTAAATCAATGAATTTGCGCTTGTATAGCCAGGAACTTTGCATCGTAACCACGCGCCGCTGAATCAGACAAATAGTGCATACGCCGGGCGGAATCGTTTCTCTATTCTCTAACGCATCTGTGTTTGAACCTGTGTTTTGCTGACTTTTGGTTGCCGAGATATAGGTCCGGTATGTAACGATGTTTGCAAGGTAATTTGTTGGACGGAACAGGGGTGCACGTGCGCAGCGTGCAGTGTGACCCAGAGTTTTACCTGTGCAACATTGCCAGTGGTGTGGTCTCCACCCTGACAGCCCAATTTTAGCTTTATAGGTCCAGCAGCCGTTTCTCAGCTATACGCAGGATAATACTTTCTGACACCCTGACGCGGCACGTGTCACGCGCCGTGCTGACCCCTCACATTGATAAAAAACATGTAAATATCATAAGGTCATTGCATGGGGCTATCATTATGGGAAGACCGCTTGTCCAATGGATGGGGTTCATAAGATATAAGCTTCTGACCAAGCGTCGCGGTTCTGGCCCGGCCGGGTCGGCCGCTTAATATGTGAGAAAAATGGTGAGCCGGTTCTGTGTATCGTGTACATCAGTTTACAAGATATTACAATCATCTGGACAGTGGGCTATAATCTGTATTCCTCAGTAAAGCTGCAGCCCCTCCCTGCAGCCGCCCCTCCGGTGACCGGTCAATGCTGTGCCTGTGCCGCAGTACAAAACAAATCACAGCATCGTCAAACAATATTATCCGGTCTGGGGCAGAGGTTTGGAGTTAACCCTAGAGCTCACAATATCAAAACAGTGCTGGTCTATTACTTTATATGATTATCAGTCGAGCAGAATTTGTATCGTCCTTGGGGATCAAAATTCTTCTTTGCATTTGCGGGCCAATACAAACCGTTTGGCGGTGGAGTGTACCTACACCTCGGATTTGTAGCATTATCCAATCAACACGTCTAGCCTGTTAAACATATACCACACCATCACCATAGGGCGTCGAAAGTGCGTGGGATGGGGGACGAGTCTCCCCAAAACCACGGCAAACAGAGGCCGCGTTCCCCCTACAATTTTGCGGATTTTAACATTACGCCTATGGGCGTTGCACAGGAAAGAATCGACCTTCAGAATGTATATGTCATTGGTCCCCCAACTCTTCGGATCGTGGCGACGCCCCTGCACACCACATCACCTAGGTACCTACTTATGTTGTCGCCGCTTGCCATTTCTGTTCATCTCAACGTTTTTCCACGTTACTCGCAAAACTTTCAAAGTTTCTATTACGGAGTAGACCACTTGATGTTTCGTTTTTATACATTTAAGTCCGCATGTTTTGATGAGGATGGATTTCTGAGTTCCAAGACTCACGCTTAAGATACTAAGCTTGTTGCCCGAAGTCTGACACCAGCATCCGATCGCACAATTCCAGTCACCGGCAGAATTTAGAGGCGAAAAGTTTAACGTCCCCTAACGACTGAGGACGGTCCACCCGGCTCGCTGGCTTCATCCGACCTTTGACGTGGCCGCTGCCACCGGCCGCAGGTCATCCCCGCCAGGAGCAAATATCAAGCGCCGAAGCGGCCTCGAACCACCTTGCCAGGGTGAGTTAGATTGAAGGCCCACTGAGCTACACGGGCGGACGAAATTCATACGCCCTTCTCTTTACAACACCAAAATATGTAGACGAATATATTGCCTTTAAAACGTAATGCAGCAGCGAAAAGGATACATTCTATTGAAAGCAATTTGTCAACAGCAATTTTTCGTTAAAGGGAGTGTGCCTACTCTTTTGAAATGTCAAATATATTTTTATTACGTAAGAAGCTATTGTTTGATTATTGTTACGATAAAATTCACGTCTGGAGCCCCTTTAGTTGAATTTTTACTTATATTCTGTTTTGGCATTTGTTTGTTTCAAAACTCAAAAACGATCGGTCCACTATAAACAGATAGCGGAATGATGTTACCTATAATGCACGCACTGCAGAGCTAACAATATATGCTAGCGTTCTATATTTAAGAGCAATGCTTCTAGTGCGAAAGCTCTCTGGCGAACTATTTGGATAATACATCTACCTGCCAGTATGTGATTGGCGACTTTGGGGAAATAATCTCAGCACTAAAGTGATTCTTGGGGAAATGAAGGTACATGGATAAATTCAGAAAAAAATGATGTTTCTACAGACTAGTGTCAACAACTCCACATGACCAATGTGAGTAGGCACACTCCCTTTAATTATTAACGACCAGCCTGGGGTAGCAGCAGACCAGCCTGGGGTAGCAGCGGGCCTGGTGAGCAGACTACAGACCAGTCTGGGCCGGGGAGGGGCGCGGTCACGGACGGCTGTGTCCAGGGCCCGTGTAACACAGCAGAACTGTCACCGCTCACAGTCAGCCGGCCCGGCTCCAGCCGCTCCAGTGCGGACAGAGCGGACAGAGCCAGCTGCCGGCACCTAATGGCCGGAACATGGCAGACAGTGGGACCGGTACAGCCGCGCCACAGCCGCCGCCGTCAGCTGTCGAGCAATTACAGAGAGCCGGCGGCAGTATGGTGAGCCATGCCGACAGCACACACCACCCACGGCGGTTAACAGTAGCCACCCACGGCGGTTAACAGTAGCCACCCACGGCGGTACTGCTGCCACTGCAGTATCGCTCAGGTTCGGGCTGCAGTCAAAAGCCAGTCACACCTGTGCTGTGTTGTGCATTCGTTCCAGGAAGGACAAGTCATTTGTACGTTCTGTTGAGCGTGAACCGTTTAAAACCCTATTACTGTCGGGGGGGGGCCGAATCGGCCCCCTTGAGGTTTTTCGCGTACAGTTCATTCAATAACTCAACCCAGAACTTTCAAACTTGCCTGACTTTTCCTAAACGGTTCATTGCGCATCGAATGGTGTACTTTTTTTCTAAATTAAATCCATTAGGAGGGTCCAAACCGTTTTAGGGGGGCGTGTTCGGCCGTTTTGACATAAAATCTTTGCCATGGTATGGCAACGTGTGGAGAGTTGTATATTGAGGGACTTGTTAGCATAAACACACACATCGATAGATAAATTGATTGGTTCTTCAGATGGCCTATCTCGAAATTTCAATATTTTTTAATTTTGAAATCCGAATTTTTGAAAAACTTTTTGGTTTTATAAAATGAATACAAGTTTTTTGTTTTCATGGAAAGTTTTGAAAACCGGAAATATGTAAGAGAAAACATGCAAATAATATGTTTTGAAAGTTTCAGGGCGATATCTTAATATTTGATGACCTGATGTCAGGTCAAATCTAACCTCGACATAAATATAGTGGTGAAATGAAAACCAATGGTTTAACACAATCACATCAATACAATTATTTCGAGTATCAATGTCATCTCACGGCCTTCTTGATAAATAGGATAAATTTTTAGTGAGTGAAGACTTTTGAAGGTCACTTCAAGGTCATGAACACCTTTTTAACAATAACTCGTGACACGACAATATACGAGACCGTAAATGGTCTCAAAACGTTTGTCTTCGTCAATAGCATCTTTTGATATGCAGTTTGACCACTTATGTCACCACTTGACTTCGACCTTGCCTTAACCGGGGTCAATTTTTGTGATTTGACAAATTTTGGTAATGATTTGAACCGCAATGACGAGAGAAAAACACGATGGTATCAAAATACGTGTTCTATTAATGTTTTAGGATAAAACGTTATTAACGAACAAACTTTTGCTAAAAAACGTTTTTTTAACATTTATTGACCTCTAAACAAGCCCAAACCTTGACTGAGGTCATTTCTGATGGCATACATGCGAAAGACAATTAAACTGCTCTCGTCCTTTTTTTTCGATTCCCCTAACTGCCATAGTTGCCGAGAATAATGGCAATGTTTCCTGAAAAATATCATGTTTAGACAGTATATCTTTATTTTTATGACGTCATTGAGCTTGAGATAGTAACCCAAGGTACAAAAAGTTTCATAAAATAGAGTTCATTGTTGACCCAACTACATACTAAGTTTCATGTTTGTGCTCTTATGGCAGCCGAGATCTGAAGGGGGGCCGAATGACCCCCCCGACAGATTCGTATACTTTTCATCCCTCCAGGAATAGGTAAAAAATGCGACATGCCACGCTGTCAGGTGTCCACAGGCCAGAAAGTCGAGCTGGTATTGATCGTTGGCACCTGCACAACATCGCGGACACTCCCCCGTCTCCGAGAAAACAGCCGACTTTGGGCGGTGGCAGCTGAGGCAAGAAGGCATTCCTACTTCCTGGTGTTTATTGGTACGTTTGTGCGCTGCAATTTCATGGCTATATAGCGCTGAAGTGGAAAGTCATCCTGTAATCTAGGCAGCGAGTTAAACACGCTACCTTGCAACTTTATTTGTTTCACTGTTCCTGTTGGATATTCCTTTTGCCTTGCCTATGACAGTGTGCCTATGTGGCTGGATATGGCTGGATCTGGCTGGATCTGACTGGATCTGATCGGATCTGAATTTTGACGGGATCTGACTGGATCTGGCTGTATTCGGCTGGATCTGACCTGACTTGATCTGGCTGGATCTGACTTGATATGGCTGAACTGACTTAATCTGACCTGAACTGACTGATCTGGCTGGACTGGCTTAACTGTGGTACGGTGTGGGCTGGCTGTGGTGGGTGTGGCTGGCTGTGATGACTGGCTGTGGTGGCTGTTGTGGTGACTGGCTGTGGCTGTTGTGGTTGCTGGCTGTGGTGGTGGCTGGCTTTGGTCCCGGATGGCTGTGACCTCTCCTACCACTGCTAACGGCCTCTGACCGCCGCCTCCGCCACTACACGCCGCGTCCTTGAGCGGGACATTCCATGGCGCCGCGTGCCGCCTGCTGCGGGGTTACGCTGCACGTGCACGGTCTCGCGTGAGGAGGCGATGACCACCGTACCGAGCTGTGCACACTGTGCACTGTGCACTGTGCACTGTGCAGTCACCGTACAGCTCGGCTGACACGCCCGTGTTTGGATACATGGACCCGTTTCCCGACATCCACCATCGCTTCTGCTCCCGATTTATAGGGCGACATGTCCAGGACAGGTTCGAGTCCTTCAGCACAGCAATCATGCAGTCATCTCTGCAATGCATCACCATGGGTGTAGAAACATTTTCAAAGTTGGTGTGGATTGTCATTAATGTATTTTTTTTCTTTTGATTTCCAGAATTTCGTCCACTTGCCTTCTAATTGGTGCAAAAATGAAATGTTACATAGAAACGTACAGTTTAAATTTACACACGACCCCGAAAAAGCCCCTTGGAAGGCCAAAATTGCATCTATTTTACAATAAGTTGGTGTGGATTTTCCACACCAACTTTCAAGTTGGTGTGGAGCTTTCCACACCAAGCACATACAAAGTTACACCCATGTGCATCACTGCAGTGACAGCTCAGTACCATGTTGGTGGTCGTCACCACCGGTGTCGATTTGTATACTTTTGGTTGGGCCCTGCCCCCCTAAATGATTTCACATTTTAACATTAGGCCTATGGCGTTGCATGGTTAAAATGGAATTCGAATCTATAAAGTTAGCATTGGGGTCCTGCAAACATTTTCTGAAAATGACGCCCCTGGTCGTCACTCAAACTGCAGCAGTCATCGAGTGGGACGCAGTGAATCCGGTGTGTTCTGTGTGCGGCTGGTGATGGTCACAGTTCCGGTGACTTTTCTCCGTCCCGTTTTG
The DNA here is from genome assembly GCA_014673585.1 of Semibalanus balanoides. Lineage (NCBI taxonomy): Eukaryota > Metazoa > Arthropoda > Thecostraca > Balanomorpha > Balanidae > Semibalanus > Semibalanus balanoides. The sequence continues at coordinate 29,859 of VOPJ01007433.1, forward strand.
GGGAGGGGTTAGGTAAGGTGTGGGGAGCGTTTGGGTGAGCCCGATCCAGTCGGCTCATCTGCATCGGACATACCGAGGAGGTCGCAAATCTAACTGACCGGATCATATACACCGGACCGGAGCCAGATTATCCAGTCATTGACGGGTCTCTGAAGACTCTGAAGACGTCATATACACCGGACCGGAGCCAGATTATCCAGTCATTGACGGGTCTCTGACGCGATGAGACCTAATAGACCGGACCGGAGCTGCCTGATTATCCAGTCATTAACTGATCGGTGACGCACGGAGAGTGGACCCCGCTGCTGGAGACTGGCCCGGCCGGATCTGTAAGCTGATTATTACCTGACCCATCGGCCGCCTCTCTATGTGTGTATAATGCAGACGGCTTTGTCTGGAGAGGTCCTAATGGGGGGCTCGTCTGGCAGACCATGTAGCTTATCTGCCGCTGCCATATCATAGTCATCTGCCGTCACACGGTGTCTGAGTGAGGCTGAGGGATCTGAGGGATCGGATCTGAGTGAGGCGGCGTGGCAGTCCAGCTGTCACGTTCACTTCCTCCGACAGAGACTCCTCCCGACACACCGGTCCCCCACCCCACGGTCTCCACCAATCAGGTTCCTTCCCACATTCCTGGGCGTCACCCAGCGCGGTCACAACAAGGCAGTAACATTCACAGGAAAGCAGCACAAGTCACAAGGAAGCAGCACGATGGGCACTGCGCGTCGCGCCAGGGGACCTGAGTCGACTGCAACATCAGTGAGAGGGAGGGGAGGGACAGGACAGAATGTGTCAGGGAAGTGGGAACAGCACTGAGCGGTGCTCATCACATCGGGAAACGCCTGATATATAAGCAATAACACACATCTTAAATATGGGAGCGACGGTTAATACAGCTGACACTAACACGTAAAGTCCTATACGGTTGGAGCCACCTTATCAACTTTGACACCACCACTTGCGAAAAATATGAGCCTCATTCCGTTGGTCGGATCATTCCATTCACCATACTCCATACTGTCTGCTTCTCCGCGACCTCACTGACCCACCTGCTCTACTCATCTCTCTGCTCTCTGTTCATCTAATCTCCCCGTCTCATCTCTGCGTCTCTCTCTCTCTCTCTCTCTCTCATCTCTCTTCTGCACTCTCTCTTCTCTCTCTCTCTCTTACATCTTACATTCACCTCCTCCCTACCGATCGCTATCTCACCTTCCTTCCAGGACCTCTCACCCCACGCTCCCTTCCCGCGCCTCCGAGGTCAACCTCCTCCTATCAGGATCTCACCGGTCTTGTATGAGAGGCTGTTGGGCCCCTGTCATTAGCACCCCCATGGCTCTCATTGGCCGCGCTCTACCAGGCGGACCACCAGTAGCGGGATGGTATGCGGCCGGCTCCGCATGGTTCCCCATGTGACTGTGTGTCCTTGATCAGTTGAATCATATTACCGCTTGGTCGCATACGAGCCAGCCTGCGCGATGCGAAAAGGGATATGTAGCCGACCCTAATACTTATGGACACTCGATTATGTAAAATTCAGGTGCGCAGATTCGCGTCCGTACTGCATTTCACCTCATCGAGCACTCAGGCGGCAACCTAGCCTCAGCAGTTTAAAGGCTCTATCTATATCATCACGGACTGGGTCCAGGCTCGTGTCGAACACCGTGAGAAGCATGCTGTTTATTTTTGGCCTTGTGATGTTATGACCTCCGTCCATGCTAAAAGCGGCGAGAATCTTAAACGGAATCCATAGAATCAGAATTCCGTTTGGGGTTTTCGTCCAGAGCCCTATCTTGAAGTGCATGTGGTTCAAACAGCTGGAGGATATTTTGGTCATGCTGTAACCACTCGCAGCCCCCTATGTCACAACCAAAAGGGACATGACTAAGACGAGTGAAAGAAAACCCGAAACGCCTTCTACCCAACCCATTTGAATCTGAATATTATCTCAACATCGTTATTTGATTGGCATTACCCACACACTACTTCGACCCTTCCCGACACCCACCACAAACACTTTAATAATGCGCCATTAGCGATTTTCACCTAGTGCGGATCCCTGTTGGAGGAAAATACTCACTAAAAGTCTGTCAGGGATGGGTAAATTCGTAGAGCAATTAGTACCTGTCGGACATACTTAGGGGGACCGATGGATAGTCCTCACCTTGGATTGTTGTTTTTTATAAACCACAAGTTTTAAACCATCGCGTCCATATTTTTGAACATGGACAACTTAACGTGGATTTCATGTCAAAAATAGACGCCTAGACTAGGCATTCTCGCGACCTGATCTGCACAGAATAGCCGGAGGGAAGGACGGTAGGCCGAGGTTAGTTAATGGTGGTGATTCCAAAGACAAGACTCCAAAATTGTAGTCCACTGCCGTACTTGGCCTCTGTGGTGGCAGATTACAGAAAGCGATGCAGTTCACGCCAATCAGTAATTTTCAGGGAACGCTCCTCGTCCGTAAGAATTACTGTCTCGGCTCTGTTTCTGGCTCACACCCCACCGGCGTCCGCCCGCCCGGCGCGTGAGGGTCGTCAAGTCTTGAGAAGGGCCCAACAATCTTGACATTCTTTATCTTAAGGCCCACATCTTTCGACAAAAGTTAAATATATATCGTCGCGAACTGGTAAGCTATCTCTATCGTAAGCCAGGGAACGCCCAAGAAAACTTGCACTTAAGGGTGGAGCGTATCTCTTTGCCCGCCCCAGCACACCTGGGAGCTCTTAACATGACCATACCCACTACTGCACTGTAATCTCTCTAGTTTCAAAACCACATGTTTCTGGAAGCCTGACAACTAATTTTCTTCTAGACCGTACATAACGAATGCATGGTTTAAAATTGTATTTTCGGCGCTAGCTGTTGCGCAATTAACCGAACAGAAATCAGCAAAACAAGCAAGGAAAAGGGTTTCTAGCGTTCTCTATGTCTCTCTGCTTCCGATATATAAAGATATTAATTGCAGTTGAAGTTGAACTTGTCTCTCTCTCCCCTCGGTATAAAATGGGCTGATTCAGCCTTCTCGAGACTATCATTCAATTGTTTATTTTTTTCGGAAGGATGAAATCACTATAATACCACAGTTGCACTACGACAGCCTTCTAGAGAACTATTACTGGTTTCAGACGCGATTTAATGTTGACAGTGACTCACCGCACTGCTAAGGTGATTTTCGTCTGTAGGTCGTTTTGATACGAAGCTCGTGGTCAACGAGCTAATGTGCCCATCTCGCGCTTTATACCAGGTGTATATTGCCTATATTGTTCCTCCATCTTCTGGGCGGTTTTTAATTACGAAGCAGAAGACAACAACTGGCGATTTTTGGTGCATCCGGCAACGGTAATGCGAAACTCATACGGTCGTTTCGGTCTACCCGTTCCAATTGATTGTTGATACGTCTCGCCCCGATCTCCTTGCAAAATTGAATATAGATCGTCGTCCCTGCAAAAAATAACTCAATATATTTGTTGCTCACGCTTTCTTTATGAGCCTATGCGATAAAAATTTTCTGTACGGGTCAACTAAGTGGGCCGAGACGACAGGCCGTATGAACCCCTATGGTGGCCTGCGCGAACTTCGGACCGCCCGCTCGCGCCCGTCACCCGGCGCCACCCTCCACCATCTATACGATACATTCGCTCCTCCGCTCCGTACATAGCAGCATGACACCACGGCTGTCGCGATCAAACACATCGACGAACACGAGGTCTTTTCAGTGATCGTCGTTCCTTGCAAATTGAAATATAGATCGTCGTTCCCTGCAAAAATACTCAATAATGTTGCTACGCTTTTCTTTAGAATCATACAATTTTCAACTAATGGCCGACGACAGCCGTATGACCCCTATGGTCCTGCCCTTCGAGCCGCCCGCTGGCCGTTCACCCGGCTCACCAACGTAACTCTACCTATACGGAAAACCACGCGGAACTCAACAATGAGAAGTCTTATACCCAGCTAACAATTAACTTGGGTAGGTAGGTACTGATCGGGCACAATGGTTTAATCCCATTGTGCCCGATCAGTGCCCAAGTTAATTGTTGGCTGGGTAACGACAATGTTATTCGGCCGGCATCGGGAAAAATTGATTAAAAATTAACTAGCCAGAGCTAGCAACATATTTCCTGTCACACTCATTTTGAACCAGGGAACGGGACCATTGTTCTGATCCTTTCACTTGCAACTACTTTATGGAACTCAACCAGGTACGATAACCACGTAATAACTTCCGTTGCTTTATTTATATAACAACATTACTTTCAATAAGCATCTTTTTCAAAATTCAATGGTAGGACTGTGACAGCAGCTATTGATTGTTATATTCATAACCACTGGCAAAAAAAGCGATCGGTAATAATGTATAATGGCTTTGCCTCTGTTCCATAACTACAGTTTTCCATGTAAACCAACAACAGGTCAATATAACAAATAACCGAAAGAATGCAGTTGTCTCGGGAATAAAACGTAAAATTTCCCGCCGCTCCGCGGCGCAGTTTACATACCGAATATATTATACAGGAGTTAAAACTCGTGCCGTTTCCCATCGCATTTGTGCTTTATGTTGCTATTTTCTTATATTATTGTGCAATATAGTTCGCTTTAACACTTTTTTACCACACTTTTAAACGCAAAATACATTTTTTAGAGGTCCGCACGTAATACACAATGTGACGCATGATAGAGAATGCATATCCAGGGCATACTACTCAATTTTCTCGCGGCGCTACGCGCGCAATTATCAAAAATTGTAGCCTTGGACCTAAATATTCCAAAGTTGTATGGCTATATCCAAATTGTTCACGGGTTTCTTGGATTTTTTCAATTTGCTAATTCTAGCCCAAAAAGTTGTATGCCTAAATGCCATACATGCCGTTACAGTTAATCATCTTGTAACGTGGTTTTTCATCCATTTTGTTTGGCCCTTTCAACGCTTGGGAAAGGGTTCACCAACACCACTGACGGATTCAGGGCGCATCGGGGGCGCATCCCCACCACCGCAGGAATCTGGGGCATTAAATACAAGTATGCCCCCCCCCGCGCGTTCCTGCACTGAACGTGAAACCAATAATTTTAATAGAAAACTATGGAACTTTACAATTTTGCGGAGATAAATAACAATTTATCGTAAAAATTGACCTTGCAGCAGTCGAAATCCATCCACAGACCACAGTCAAAACTCGAAAATTCGGTGGCGCTTCGCGGCAAGTTTCGCCATTCATATACAAATTTGGCAAATTGATTTCACTTCAGTTCTTGTAGAGCCAACTGCCTTATTTCTGTTTATATCAGGGCAAACTCGTAAAATTTTGCCCGGCTTTCGCGGCGCTAAATAATCTATTAGATTGAAAAAGTACCTATTAAAACATAGAAATTCTAATGTTTCTTGCACATGGCCACCGCCTAATAGTTTTTTGGGTTTTATCAGCAAAACTCGTTTTAAAAGTTCGCGCCGCTTCGCGGCGCTTTAAATAGCCTTTACATAGAAAAAGTTACCTATATAAACTGGAATACCATCTTAAAATGCTGCAAAACTTACAAACAACGCGCAGATTTGTTTGCATTTTCAGCCAACGGAAGAATTGTCGGCGACGCCACCGAATGGGTATGAGATAAACGTTATTTTTTCTTATATGTGTGCCTAATTTCGAAGCATGCATGCCACGGAATATCGCGTTTTCATGTTTTTTCCCCCTAAAAATTATTTTTTAAGCTCAAATACCAAAATAAGGTGAACAGCCCAGATCCGGGTATAAAAAATGGGGATACTTTTTTGCCCCCCCCCCCCCCAAAGCCGACGGCTGGATCCGCCAGTGAACATAACCTCAATGGATCATTTAAAGGGAATGTTTCACCATTCTGAAAATGTCAAATATACGCTCGCTTGTAGACAAAATATGAAATAAGTGCTGCTGAAAACGATGGTGAAATTTGTTTCTGAGAAAGTCACATAACTAATAACTTAATACAATTTGTTGGGGGGATAATGACGCAATTATTGAGCTATATAGAATAGGAATAGGCATCTTTGTAGACAATTCTGGCGACACTAGCCACAAATAAGTATTTTGTTATCGTACTCACAGCAGCGTAATCCAGCCAAGGTTCGAGAAACGCAAATAGTTTTTCTTCCAGGAACAACAATCTTGAAGTGGCTGTCAGCCAATCATAGGCGGCACTAGATGCATTTTTTTAAATATAAATTATATTGCTAAAAATGGTTAAGTTTTATGGTTTAAATAAAATAAAAAAATTGCCTATACCGGCCAAAGATAACAGCTATCTCGGTTCAAAACCAACACAAAGGTGACACATTCCCTTTCAGCACAAACAGCACTGCGTAGCCACAATGCCCATCCATTATATAGATGGATATTAAGTACAATCTTCCTTTTCGTCGCCACTCCATGATAAGCTCAACTGAAAGCGGGTGGCATACCTACACTCAAATACCTATGTTTACAATCATCACATATAGGTTGGTATAAGATCAGCCATAGCCTCGAACAGTGGCGTAGCCAGGATTTCGCTCAGGGGGGATCCGCGGCCGGAAAAGGGCCCAAATGGCTCTCGAAACGGCCAAGATTACTTTAAATAGGGCTGTTCATTTTTTATCGTCGAATTTGCTCTGAAAGTGTTTCAAATGACGCGACTAAACGCCAGCCAGCGTCACAGTCAATACATCTGCATCCGTTGTCAAAGGTCAAGGTCACGGAGAACAATACAAATGTTTTAAAGTCGGTGTAACATCTTGTTGTTTTGTTTACATCGCGATTTAATCGCAAGAGACCCAAATGACTCGTCGTCACGCCAGCTGCAATCACAGTAAAACATTTTTGGAGGTAAATGCGCCGACGAGCGGCGAAAAATGTCGACGTTTATTTCCTTAACGCTCCATTCTTCTGTGAAAAATGCATTGGCCTTTAGATTGGTTTAAGGTGCCCTTCCAAACTTTCAACGCCCTTCCGACCTGTTCTAGAACTCACTGGGATTACAAAAAAGACATAGTTGGAATGGGTAATATATATTAGATACAAAGAGGCTTTAACTCCAAAAACAATATTACATTGCAGTTTTCGCGTGGTACAAATGCCTCATAATCGCTGACGAAAAGGGTGTTTCAATGTACCCGAAAGCTCCGATTTTGACAATATTTGAATTGTGAAATAAATCTCCTATTTAGATCTCACGTGCTTTGGGCCTTTCGCTCTGACTTCCAAGAAGTCTCGTCTTATCTTAATGTGTCATTGTCAAACTACTGGCATTCGGCCAGTTCAGAGGTTCTTTGACTGGCCAGGGACGAGACTAGCTGCTGTGTCGCCCTGTTGACATGGTCAGCGGGCCTCCAATCTACCCAGGGCCCTCCAGTTTGATCTAAGAGCATCGTCATGTTCAGGGCCCTTAAACGAATCGCCCAGGGACCCTTGTGGTCTTAGCCGGGCCTCTCGTGACTTGCCAGGAGACCTCCGATTTGCCCAGCGAACTCGCTGGTCGGACTGCGCTGGCTGTTTTGTCGCCTGGACATGTCAAGGGTCTCTGACCACTCGGGCACTCCATGCCTGACAGGGCCAATTCTGCATGTCAGGGGCCTTTCTTACCGCCAGGGGCCTTTGGTCTGATCAGAGGACCCTTTCCGAAATCCCTTTACAGAGACAACTTAAAACTTCCAGGGCCCTTTGGTCCTTGTCCAGGGGCTCGCACAGCCTTCTAAGGAGCCCTTCTTAATAGCTGGCAAGGACTGGCTTGCTGCTTTGTCACCTTCCCGACATGCTCAGAGGACCTCCGACTGCAAGGGGCCTCTGTGCTGGCAAGGGTCCACTTCGAAGTGTTCAGGGGGCCTCTGACTGATCAGGGCCTTTTGGTCTAAGGTCGAAGGGCCCTCTGACTATGCAAAGAGCCTTTCACACTTCCAGGGCCCCTCTGGTCTGTCCAAGGACCCTTTAGCCGCTAAGGCGCTCTTTAGACCTGGCAAGGACTCGCTGGCGCTTTGTCGCCCTGCGACATGCTCAGAGGGTCCCTCCCGACCTGCTCAGGGGCCCGTCTGTGTTAGATAGGGGACGCCATTCGACGTGTTCAGGGGCCCTTACCCGAATAAGGGGTCTTTCGTCTGGGAGGGGCCCCTCTGAGATGCACAAGGCTCTTTTGAACGCCTAAGGGGCCCTCTGGTCTTTCAGAGAGGGCCCTAGAGGCGCTCAAGGCCCTCTGAAGTGCTCTAAACTCACAAGATCACGCTTCCCGAGGTCTTCCGACTCTTAAAGAGCCCAGTAATACTGCGCTTCGCGCGTTTCTCGTGCGCGCCTTTTCGGCAAGTCTTGCGCGTGCGAAAAGTGCCCGCCAAACCTCGAAAGGCCCTTGAGGGCTAGGGGGATCCTAGGATCCTAGATCCCCTTGGATAGCGCCACTGGCCTCGAAATCAAAACAATAAGCAACAGTGCAAAGTTGGAAATCAGGTGTCATGTCCCGATTGGTCATGTGGTAAACTACTGGTTTCCATCGTGTACTGACCGTGCCGTCGTAGTCCGTGTTTCGGCTGTGGATGCTTCTCTCCTGCATGACGCTGACTGGGCGGCGGCGGAGGCGCTTCTGACGGCCTGAACTTCCACTGCGAGCACGCCAAGGCAGTGCCTTCCCATAGATTGCTCGGGCCAGGCGGACTGCGCTGCGCCTATACCATCTGCCTTCCACGGCGCCTGCTCTCGCACGAGAGTCTTAGCATCTTCTATCGTCGCGAGCGTATGACTCGTAAGCAAACGTGTCTGTCTCTACCTCCTCATGGGCTGCCTCCTCTCCTGGGGAACTGCCTCCTCCTCAGTACGGATATTATTGTTCTATCCTCCACGGGGCTGCCTGCTTCCTCCAGTGGCTGCCTCCCTCCACAGAGGCTGCCTCTCCACAGAGGGTGCCTGCCTCCTCAGGGCTGCCTCCCGCTCAGGCTGCCTCCTCTCAGGGCTGCCCTCATCCAGCGGGGCTGCCTCACATCCACGGGGGCTGGCCTTCCAGCGGGCTGCCTCCTCCTTCGGGGCTGCCTCCTCCACGGGGCTGCCTCAGCTCGCCCGCACCCCCTGTTTCCGCAGGGCTGCGGCTTCACTGGGTCTAAAGCCGCGGCCGACGCTGTGCATTTATCGCCACCTCACACCCATGTCGTCCGTCAGCCCAGCTCAGCGATCCTCTGTCTGAGCTGAGCTCGCTGCACAGCCGCCCTGAGGCTTCAGGCCGGCTCGGACAGCACTGCACCCGACTCGGCCGCACCGCCGGCTATCCGGCCACTCGCAGCCGCGGCTCACACCTCACAGCGTCACACCAGCAACCGCGCGCCGCACTGCTCGGACAGCTCTCCGAGCGCGGCCGGCGCCGTCCCCCTGCACCGCTGTCCGCCACCACCACACTGACGCCGCGCAGTCCGACGAACCGCTCTCCGCTCCGCCGCAGCCGCCGCCGGCGCAATCGCGCACTGCCCTGTCGCGACCGCAGTGGGGCTTGCGAATAAGATCGCGTGGACGAGCAGGTTTGAACTTGGTCTGGAGCGCTGAGACATCTGTAGGACTTGACAGTAGCTATCGGTGGTGGTAGGCTGTGACAGCAGCCTATCGTTGGTTGGCCGGTGGTAAGGAGCAGCTATCGGTGGTGGATGGACTGTGACATGCAGCTATCGGTGGTGGTAGGGCTGTGACAGGCAGCTATCGTGGTGCCGGGTGGTAGGGAGCAGCTAATCGGTGGATGGTAGGACTGTGACACAGCTATCGTGGGTGGTAAGGGCTGTTGACAGCAGCTATAGTTGTGGTGCCGGTTGGTAGTGAGGCAGCTATCGGTGGTGGGTAGAATGTTGAACAGCAGCTATCGGGTTGGTGGTCAGGGGCTGGTGACAGCAGGCATATCGGTGGTTGCGGTGGTAGAGCTAGCTATCGTTATGGTAGGACGTGACAGCGCTATCGGGTGGTGTAGGGCTGTGACAGCAGCTAGTCAGTGTTGAATAGGGGCTGTGACACAGCTTATCTGGTGGTGCGGTTGGTAGGAGCAGCTATCGGTGGTGGTAGGACTGTGACAGCAGCTATCGGTGGTGGTAGGGCTGTGACAGCAGCTATCCGTGGTGGTAGGACTGTGACAGCAGCTATCGGTGGTGGTAGGGCTGTGACAGCAGCTATCGGTGGTGGTAGGACTGTGACAGCAGCTATCGGTAGTGGCAGCAGCTATAGGTGGTGGTGGGGCTGTGACAGCAGCTATCGGTGACGACTGGTGGTAGGGCTGTCTGGATTCTAAGCCCTCCGACTCAGTCTCGTCTGCCGGCCCATAGCCGTCTGTCATCACGAGGTTTGACGGCGCGACCGCTGCCATCAATCATGCTGCATGAGTAATCCTTCTGACGTCAGTCGGCCTCCTCGCCTCGAAAGCCGGACGTCTCGCCTCGAATGGTCCAGGCTGGAGCGTCATGGTGTCGAGCGGAGGTCGGTGGTGGGTTAACAGCAGGACTCTCCGCTGTGGTCAGTGGTGGGATTGACGGCAGGACTCTCCGCTGTGGTCGGTGGTGGGTTAACGGCAGGACTCTCCACTGTGGTCGGTGGTGGGTTGGGTTAACGACAGGACTCTCCGCTGTGGTCGGGGGTGGGTTAACGGCAGGACTCTCCGCTGTGGTCGGTCGTGGGTTAACGGCAAGACTCTTCGCTGTGGTCGGTGTTGGGTTATCGTTAACGGCAGGACTCTCCGCTGTGGTCGGTGGTGGGTTAACGGCAGGACTCTCCGCTGTGGTGGGTGGTGGGTTAACAGCAGGACTCTCCCGCTGTGGTCCGGAGGATCGGTGGTGGTTAACTGCAGGAACTCTCACGCTGTGTGTCGGGTGTGGGTTACGTCAGAGGAATCTCTGCTGTGGTCGTTTGGTGGGTTAACGGCAGGGACTCTCCGCTGTTGGTCGTTTGGTGGGTTAACGGTAGGACTCTCCGCTGTGGTTGGTGGTGGGTTGATGGCAGGACTCTCCGCTGTGGCCGGTGGTGGGTTAACGGCAGGACTCTCTGCTGTGGTCGGTNGTGTTCTCCCTCTAAGCTCCATGGCACCATCCAATGTAGGACGCTGCCTTAAAATAAATGACCAGTGCTGACACCTAGTGGACGCCAGACAGCAGCACTACACGTGTGTTGCTTTCTTTCTCACTAGGTGGCACTAGCAGCGTGGTAGTGCTAAGGCCGTGTTCTGACCGTGCACATTCCCTGCGGGAATCCCTGGAATCCCCGGCGGGCATTCTACTCTACCGCAGTTAGGCAATATTACATTGATATTCCTGTTAACTCTCTGCTTCGGAAATTGGTAGAAGACACTTTTCTTCCGATTCCCTAAAATCCCCGCGAAAATCGATGGTCAGATCACGCCTTAAAGGAAATAGTTCACCTTCAACATGGGTTTTGAACTGAGATAGCAGTTTTGTAGCCCGTGTTGACAAAAACCCTTACTGCAAGTTTTCTGGGCTGAAAGGGCTCTCCAGCCGAATACATTTAACTTTTTGTCGAAGGATTGTGGGCCTTACACGCCTGGGCAGAGGCTACTGTGGGCCTCACACGCCTGGGCAGAGGTTGTACAGTAATCTTACGCGACTATACATTCGAATCTGATTGGCTGAGGCCGCGGTGACCGTTGCAGAGAGTACGCATATAGTTTTGATGAAATTAATAATTTACGTCCTTCTGTCCTGAATCAGCCCGATGTATGGCTATTTTTAACATTATGAAAAGAAGTTGTATTTGAAAATATAATCAAATTATGTTTGAAAAAAACAATTCAAGGTGAACTATTTCCTTTAAGTCACCAACGCCGGAAAACTGCTTCGGTAGCTGTACTCAAGCTATACTGACACTACTATACGTATATGCCAACGTGCGGGGTAGCGCCGCCCGCCCGCCCTGGCGGGCTTACCCCGGGGCTGTTCTTTTCCTGCACAAGTGCAAAGTGTACTTTTTGAATTTGTAATCAAGAGAGGCGTTCTTGCATTATCCAAGTCGAGTACTTTTGGTTGCACCGAATCCTTTTGCAGTAGGACACTAGGAGAGAGCGGCTAAGCAGAGGGACACTTGCAGATCACCTGGTCCGGGTCACCGAATTACACGTGGATTCATTGTAATGTCTGGTTAAATCTCGCTCGTTCGATCTTTGTTAAATATCTCAGCCAAAGATTTTGACAGCACCTGGCATTTATGAGATGTAATACCACTTGAACAGTCATCAGGATAACCATAACATTATGGGATATCCTAGGTGGACGGCATTATCCCGTGGGCGGGGTTGCTACTAAAATGTAAACTTTTTATAAAATGCTCACAATTTTTACATCCTTTAAAATGTATGTTTTTTAGTTCAAAACAGTAGCAAATTGTTAATATATTGTACTGAAATATAACGTTCGCTGAAACTACTGCAACATTTCTTCTGAGACACATGAGAGCTTAGGGGGTCGGGGTTACCCCGTCCTCCCCTTTATCGTCATTCTTCCCAGTTTCACAGCGTGACAGCAAATCTGTAAAAAAACCCGAAGCAAACAAGGTTCTGGGATCCCTTAAGGTATTTTTTCTTTATGTATGCATTTAATAAAAGATCTACAAGAGATAGGTGAATCAACAATATCATGAGATCGCTCCAGCAAGATTTTCCCGAAATTTTCCGAAAGATCACGATCATTGATAAAAGCAATTGCCTTAGACAGTAGACTTAAGAACTTATGGACTTAACCCGCGCACTGCAGGGGGTTCGCGCCGAACACGAACTGCAGGGGGGCTGATTTCCGCCCCCGTGATATCTCCAAAACTACGCAACGTAGCGACAAGCGGAAAACGGTATTAGATAGCTCTAGGCAAGCTCTATCGAAAGTATTTCGTTTTTCTTGGAACCCCCAGGTCACAATTGAACGATCACCAGTGGTCACCAAAGGCCAGATTTCCGGTTTTGGAAACTCTTTTAGGACTCCTTTTCCAGAAACCCCGAATTATCTCGGACTTATGAAAGCTAGGAGCAAATCAATTAGAGAGGCAATCGATAGCTATTGAAATTTGCAATCGCATAATTGTCCTCAAATTGATCTCAGATCAAATAGTTTAGGCTCCAAGAGGTCCATGAAATGTCAAAAATACTGTTTTTAGCGAAACAGTTTTTCCGTGAATATGCATGTTACCCTAGAGAAAGATAGGGAAAATATTTTGACGCCATCGTGTTTGTTCTCATTGATGCCACTTTGAAACATAATTATATGGTGAACCTGGTAAGGTCAACTTCAAATTTACCTCAGTCAAGGTCATTTGGTGACCCAGGTAGGTTCATGTGCATATGGGCAACGCGGCCCAGACGAGACGAACACATTTGGTGTCAACTAATCGTCTTATCCTGCTTTTCTATCAGAGTTAATAGCAAATTTCATTGGCTGATGAACCTCAGATGACCTCAGATGACCTTGTACAAAACACTAAGCAACAAAATTGCACCTGGATCATTTATAATGAAGCTAAAATAGCACTGATTCTGAAATAATTATTTTGATCCAATGCATATTTTCTGAAAGGGAAGCATTTTGTTTATTTTCCCATTCACTTATATGGGGAGTCAGGAAATTGACCTGACCTTTTGGTCACCGATAACGAAAAATCCGAGATAAACAATTGTAGGTACTGGTATTCTAATGAATCCTGCAAGTTTTCAAAACTTTCAAAAAAAGACTGGCTTTGGGCACGAACGCAAACATTTTTGAAGGTGAAGGTCACTTGACATGGACTTGTGACCTGACCTGAGATGACCTCGAGTCAAAACTTTTCCAAAGTGTGGGTAATTGATGCCCAAACAGGTGTACGAAATTTGGCGGCGCTGCGCGCCGCCGTTTTCCCGCTACTCGTGAAAAACCTGAGGGGGGGGGGCGGAAATCAACCCCCCCTGCAGTGCGCGGGTTAAGGATTATCAATCCTTATTGTGGATCTAGTAAATAACCATCAAGGATTTCAAAATATGGGGCATCCCATATATTGTTGGCTCTTGTAACACAAAGTAAATGGGCAGCCAAGCAAACTGATCCGGTAACACTTGTATGAATGGCTTGAATACGTTGAAAAATAATCCCGCTAACACTGCACTGAAACAGCAGACCAGTAAGTATGAACCACGATGAACTTAACATGTGAGGTTACCTGCTGCTTGGGCCGTGTCACAATAAATCAACACCATAGCAATCTAGAGAGCTATGGTGTTGATGTCAGAAGTCACAAGTTTTGATTAGTAGATATGATTAAAAGAAAACTAAATGCAATGTCAGGGGTGTATTTAGGGCCTAGGGGGTCACTGCACCATGCCCCCCCCCATTGGGCGCCAAAGGTGTCCTCATGTACCAAAGGCACTCTCATGCACCAAAGGCGTCATCATGCACCAAAGGCGCCCTCATGCACCAAAGGCGCCGAAGGCGACTTCGGCTCATGAAATTCGCCTCATATTCAGCGAAGGGCGCCGAAGGCGCCCTTCACTGAATGTAAGACGCGCTCCGGCTGAATATGAGGCGCGTTCCACTGAATGTAAGGCTCACTCCGATACACCTCTGAAGGCGCTCTCCCACATACCTCTAAAATCGCCCTTCGATACACCTTTAAATGCGCCTTCCAACATTCCTCCAAAGGCGCCCTTCGCTGAAAGTGAGGCCTCTAGTTTCACAAAGGGCGTCTCTGGAGTTTGTTTTATACATTTAGTACCAATGTTCGCCTCACGTACTGGAAGGGCGCCCTCAGATATGTATGGGAGGGCACATTCGGATGTAAATGGGAGGGCGCCTTCAAAGGTGTATCAGAGGGCGCCTTTGTAGGCGTATGGAAGGGCTCATTCAGAAGTGTATCCGAGGGCGCTTTTGAAGGGGCGCCTTCGGCTCATGAAATACGCTCACATTCTGTTGAATGTGAGGCGCGTTCCGGCTGAATATGAGTCGCGTTCCACTGAATGCAAGGTGCGCTCAGATACACTTCCGAAGGCGCCATCCCACATACCTCCAAAGGTGCCCATCGATACAATACACCTCTGAAGCCCCCCTCCCGCATAGTCCAAAAGCATCCTCAGATACATATAACCGAGGCCCGAGGGCGCCCTCCCTACATACCTCTAAAGGCGTCCCTCGCACCGAGCTATTTGAGAGGGCGCCTTCGGACTTCGGAGATGTATCGGAGGACGCCTTCGGAGGTATGTGTAGGGCGCCTTCAAAGGTGTATCTCGGAGCCCTTCGAAGGCGTGTGGGAGGATTCATTCATAAGTGTATCGTAGGGCGCTTTTGAAGGTATGTGGGAGGGTGGCTTTAAAGTTGTATCGGAGTTCACCTTTGGAGCTATGTGGGATGGCACCTTCAAAGGTGCATTGGAGGGCGCCCTTGGAGGTGTGTGGTAGCCGGGAGGGCGCCCTCAGAAATTTAGCGAAGCCTTCCGCCCCCGCTCAACAACACCTTTCGCTGACGGCGCCCTCATGTTGTGGTTTGGCGCCCCATGAGGGCTTGCCACCTCCTTTGGCGGATTTATAAATACGCCACTGTGCAATGTCATCGTATTGAAGAACAGCCAACGACTCGCTGCCAAGCTTTCCGTTCACCAAACAAGTGAAATGTCAATGAATCTCAAGAGGTATCCGATTGGAAGATTCAATTAGGCTCCTCGATCTTTTTACTCCAGGCAGCCTTTCCTTTTACTCAATACGAGCTAAGCTATTTGTCAGCTCTTCACCCACAAGTTTTTCATCAACCCTTTGACCTACAATCCTTTGACGTCTGACAAGCATTCTTTCGCATAAGACGGTTTCAGGATCAGACAAAAGCCAATTAGCAACTCTATTGTTTTTCGAGGCGCTTGAAACTGTAGACTGAAAGTTCAGATAACCGTTCATCTAGATGCACCCGCATCTTTTACCCGACTTACCCAATTTGTACGGTACCATTAACCCTATTATTGTCGGGGGGGGAATCGTCCCCCTTCAGGTTTTTCGCGTAAAGTTAATTAGAAATTTAACCTAAAATCTTTAAACTTGGTGACTATTACTAACATTTCATTGCGCATCGTTTTTTTTTTTTCTTAAAAATGCAATAGGAGGGGGTCTAACTCTGGGACCGTTTTAAGGGGTGCATGTTCGGCCGTTTTGACCCAAAACCTTTTGCATGGCTAATCACTCGTGGAGAGTTATTTGTCGTAGTAAGGTATTAGAGAAAACAGGTATCGGTAAATATATATATTTTTTCAGCTGGCGATCTCTAAATTTTGAAATTTTGATTTTTAAATACAAACTTTTTGAAGAACTTATTTTTGTTTCAAAATAATATAAGTTTTTACTTTCATGAGGTTTAAAAAATGAATATATGTAACAGAAGACACGCAAATAAATTTATGTTGAAAATTTCAGGTCGATATCTAAATATGTGATGACCTGAAGTCAGGTCAAATGCTAACCTTCCATTATAAATATATGGTGAAAAGTGCAAAATCATTACAACACGCATTGATCAATCCAATTATTTTAGTATCATTTCATCTTAGACCGTTTCCGATGGTCAGGATGGAATTTTTATCGGTGACCATTTTAAAGGTCATGCAAGGTCACGAACATTTTTTTTTGTCAATAACTCGTGACAAAATGACCGTAGAGACTCGCAACTGGTGCACACACATTTGTCTTGTCAAACCGCATCTTTTCATATGCAACTTGACCGACTTATGCTACTTATGTTACCTTGACCTTGACCTTAATCCGGGGTCAAATTTTGGAATCAACCAAATTAGAATATTTCTAACCAAAATGACGAGAGACACACTATGGTATCAAAATCATTACTCTAAATGCTTTAGGTAAAAAGTTATTCATGAAACAACTTTTGGTGAAAAACAGGTTCGCTTACATTTCATGACCTCTATAGCCAAAACCATTGACCTGAGGTCACTTCTGAGAAAAATTTAGCGAAAGACAATTGGAATGGATTTTCAGTGCTCTCTTTGGATTCCTCCTAGCTGCCATATTTTCCGAAATAATGGCAAGGTTTCCTGAAAAACTTTATATTTTTGAAATGTGACCTTTGATGTCATTTGACCCTGAACATATTGACTTAGGGTCATGCAAATTTAACAAATAAAATTATTGGTAAACTCTGCCCAAAGACCAGATTTCATGATCTCTTATGGCAGCTGATATCTGACGGGGGGGGGAGGCGAATAAGCACCCCGACAGATTCGTATACTTTTCATCCGTCCAGGAATAGGATTAAAAGCATGACGGACGTATTTGTCGATGTTTCGGCTGTGGGGTTTACCAGCAGTCGCCTGGTTTTATGGCGGGCAGAGAGTTTGACAATCCCGTGTCAGTAACACTGAAGTTGGTCAGTTAGACTTCTCAGACGGACGTCCATTGGCAATGTGTTCCGAGTATCGGCCGAACGGCCCGAACTGCTGTGCAAAGTTCAAGTGGCTGTCAAGGTTCACTGGCGCCAAAGCTTTCACCTAAGAATAAACGTTTTTTGCATAGTTCGTCTGCCTGGGTTGTGACTTATGTTGACATTTTCACGAAAATGGCGTATCATCATTTGCCCTGTTTTAGCAAGAACCGTCCGCCCAGTACATATTCTGACTATATTAAAGCGAGCCTTAGGCTGGTTAGATGACGATATAAAAGGGCAATGTCACTTCATCTTTATTACATTCAGGAACATCACGCAGTGCTTTTTCAAGGAGCATAGTAAATAGGTAAGGGGACTTTTTATCGTCATTCTCCTTGAAGAAGACAATTTAAAATCAAAATTAGAGCAGCAAGCTTCATTTGCATTCGAGTACAGCCCTTCCTCAGATGTATTTGAAGAAACATGACACGCGAATACAAAAACAAAATCTTTCGGCAGCACATGAAGGTTGATTAGATAATCCTTGCACAGTCAATCTAATGCCACTCATCAATCCAAACAATTAGAACAATACATATATACAAATATACCGTAATTTTAGCCTACCTGTATCAACACCTAAACTTCCACTTAACATCCTAAATCTCCAAACAGAAATATGGTTAAGATTCAATATGTGAAGTGGCAGCTTAGGTGATGATACAGGTATTATAATTTAATGGATGAGCGCCTGAAACAGATTTGTTATTTAAATATATTTTATCATGCAACTTTCACGACTACGACGAAAATGGTATTATATAATACCACACGGGGCCTGGAAAATAATTATTTGGGACCGAGGTCCGAGCTGAATATTCCGCCAGAGACCGAAGGTCGAGGGCGGAAATTCAAGTTCGGACCGTGGTCCCAAATAATTATTCCGGGCCCAAGTGTGGTATGAAATTTACCATATGCCGCTGAGATGGACCAAATGAAGCCATATTTTCCATCATACTTGGGTTTTAACCTCGGCGACGAAGTTGAATAAAGAAAATCAGAGATTTCATAGTCACTTTTTTCACTTTTTTCTACACTCTTTTCACTCTTTTCTAACTCTAATTCATTCAGTCACTTTTCACTCTTTATAGGTACTATTTGCACGATATTTGGGAAAGCATTTAGGCCCGGGCAGATTTTTTTTCCCCAGATCAAATAACATTTTATAATATGTCTCAGTATGTTTTTAGCATAAGCGCGAGCGTGTGGTACAAGGTTTTCAGCTCTCAGAAAATCAATGTTAAGTCAATTGGTCAAAGCTTTCGGCCCGCCGGGAGTTTACATTTTACCAAGCTTTATTTACGCATTTTTCAAAACGGAGGTAGACATATGATACACTAAATACCCCACTTAGGCCGATATAATTTATTTAGGACCTCGGTCGTTGAAGGATTTTCCGCCCTCGACCTTTGGTCTCAGGCGGAAAATCCAACAACGACCTCGGTCCGAAAGAAATTGTTCTATCGGGCCCGTGTGGTATTTATTAGAGCTGAAATGTTATACCGCCCTCACGTGCTAACGTTCAAGGGATATCTCAGCATATGGTAAGATCCAGTAACACAAGTGTTATTGGATCCCGTAGAGTACATTATCACTTCCGATGCTGCTCCCTCCGGCTTCAGTATTACGATCAATAAACACATGCATTTATTGGTACAACTTGTTCAACACGTGCTGAATAGGAAACGGTCTCTCAGTTGCATGATAAACCAAAATTACGATATATGTTTATATATTTATTCTTCCTAACTTTTTGGATTAGTGAGCGACATTAGTTTCACTGTGCGAGGTTTGTCTAGGTATTTGAACTTCACGAGCTGTCGAAAGCTTTTGCTATTCTATTTGAGTGTTGTGTTTTCTCCAAATACATCTAAGGAACAGCTGTGCCCTAATGCAAATATATCCTACTGTTTAAATCTTCTTTTTTATTGCCTATTTCAAGAAGAAAGTCAATAAAAATTCCACTTATTCAACTTCATCTTGTTGTAGATCATGTGCTTATGTTGGAATGCATAAGATATGCATGTTTTTGCTTCGTGTACTTGTGGTTATAGCAAAAGTAGATACACCGCTTGATTTGACTGAATGAGAAAGCTAAGTGATGTAATTCAATGTGACTTAATAATGACGTAGTGACAATCATAATAAACATAACGGGCCGATGAATTTTCAAACATTCGTTTAACTTTTCACTTCGCGTGCACAATGCACATGAAAGGGCGCAAAGAGGATCATGCGTCATACAACATCATGCTATCGTGCAATATCCTTCAGCAAGCATCCGTGGTTAAAATATTGTGTGATACATCCGACACTTTTCGACACTGCTATCTTGCGCTGATAGACTTTGCTTTGGCAAGTTATGGCGAATGAATCACGAGTCTAAGTAGGCATGCCCTTTTTGAGACACATGGATAAGATGCAACACGGTATGCTGTCTAACATGGAAACTCGATTGTCAGGCTATAGGGTTTTGTGAAACGAGAGAAGAAAAAACAACAGTCAGTACAAAGCAATGTCACTGTATGGTGCCTGGCCACACAAGTCAAATTTTCATTTATCGTCCATGCGAGCCTGGTGTTCATCAAAGTCGAAGCAGTAAGCTATACCTACCTACTCAAGAAATGCGCTTGCTAGGTGCTCATCCAAAACGAAATAGATCGTTCCTTGCCCAGACGAAAGCCAATGCATTTGAGATTAAAAGCGATGCAAGGTTGCTAGATACTTGTCTTATGTAGGTGATGGTATATTTCAAATTCTGTAGCTCATAAAACTGTACTGAGAGCAACTGTAGGTACTGACAGCGTGCTTGGGATGCATCGTACCGAGATACTAACGCGTTCAGGCTACTTACAAGTAAAGTAAAATGCATCGCTCATATGTGTTCTCATTCAAACAGTTTGAATTCTCATTTAGCAGATGACCTTTTGATTTTGGATGCATGGATCCCTGGCTGTCGTCTGTCGACTGTTGTACGACTGTCGTTAAAATCCCATCACTGGATCTGCTGACGAGGTAGCCCGTCTTCGCCCCTCGATTATCACGCAGGTAATCGATCTCGCGCGTACGCTAATGGCCTCGTCTCTACACCCCTTTCTTGTCGTCGCTCTCTCTCTCTCTCTCTCTCTCTCTCTCTCTCTCTCTCTCTCTCTCTCTCCCTCTATTCCTCTACTAGTCTACTGCATTATGCCCAAAACATGCTTGTAAACCAAGTGCAATCACCATTTAGCACGCGTTTACTAATGTCGCCAAACTGTACTATTTTAAGTATAAAGGTTTTACAGCCTCGCCTTTTAAACCTGTTCTTGCTGCAACGACAGCGTATATCAAGATTGGGTGCTATCATTAATATTTCGTGTCACCCCTCATCAGGAAAGCGGGATAAAGAGCCATAACATTAACGCGATAGTTAAAGTCATTCATCACTATGACACTTCCCATCATTGGCGGATCTAGGATTTAGTTTTTGGCGCCATGGGGGGGAATCACACCGAAAAATTTCATCAAAATTAAAAAAACTCATCGGATTTCGCTCCCTTGTGCATTGCTAGACGTTTTAAAATAAACTTTCCTGTTACAAGTTGTGTAGATGTCCTTTTACATTAGGCAATGTATAAATTTGCGCCGATTTCAGGTGGTTTGGGGGGGGGGGGGCATTTGCCCCTGATGCCCCCTCTGGATCTGCCAGTGCTTCCACTCAGAGATAGAGTAATTTTACATCACGCATGGGAAACAAGCACGTGACCTAGACCAATGGCCTAGATCCGCCAGACAAAAAAGAAAAGCATGCGGCTGCCCGGAATGAGCCTATGCTGCTCGCGGTGATATATGTCCGTATATTGTGTCACCGTCATCATCATTCATCATCGGTCACTTCTGACGACCCCTCTGACGACATGGTATGATTAAGGAGTGCAGTGTTGGTGTACCGTAGCCTCATCATGGCTGGCCACCGCACTATGGGCCAGAATCCCGATCTAGCCCGCCATAACTGATTATGACCTCATATGAACTTTTTCCAGCCTCGGTCATTGGTAGGGAACTTTGAGGAGTATTCATGAATTTGGAAACCATTTCGTACTGAATTCCCAATCGATTTAACTTATCTTTTGGTCACCAGATGCTCTTGATTCCGGCGGACGTAGGCGGCCACGTATTGGTTTTGCCACATATTTGATGCCAACGATAGTACTTAGGGAGGCACAAGTCAGTCAAAAATATAGATATTGCTTGAAACCGGTTAAGTATCGTCCATACTTGGTTTCTCCAATATTACATCCGTGTTTTTGTCAATGTTTTTTTTTTTTTTTTAACCCTCGCCGTACGGGGGTTCTAAAGCGACCTTCCCCTGAGGGTTTTCTTACATAGCTCACTACGCATCAAGTTTATTTTGCTCAAATTTGCAGTAACCAAGTGAAAAACAATTATACATATGCTGTCAGATTTGCATTGAAATTGGTTGTAAAGTTTGAAAGATAATGACGTTTTAGTGACTTCATGTTGGTGGTAAGACGATAAATGTTGGGAAAATCGTNCAAAAATATAGATATTGCTTTGAAATTCGGTTTAGGTATCGTCCATACTTGGTTCTCCAATATTACATCCGTGCTTTTTCATGTTTTTATTTAAACCCTCGCCGTACCTATACCTGCCCTAAGGTTCTAAAGCGGCCTTCCCCTGAGGGTTTTCTTACATAACTCACTACGCATCAAGTTTATCTTGCTGAAATTTGCCGTAACCAAGTGAAAAACAATTATACATATGCTGTCAGATTTGCATTGAAATTGGTTGAGAAGTTTGAAAGATAATGCCGTTTTAGTGACGTCATGTTGGTGTTAAGACGATAAATGTTGGAAAAATCGTTGAAAATAGAGTTTTATAGCCAATCGCAAACCTAAAACGACGCAAGATAGAAAACTACATTTTCTTTAAACTGGTGGTCTCGGATTTTCACAATTTTTTTTTGACCCCCAAAATAAAATAAAATTATATTTTTAGGAAAAATCACTACAAAATCAAAATTTCCCTTTTTTAAACATATTAAAGCAATGGGTATGGAAAATACCTAAATAAATTTCAGAGCAATTCATTTATTTTTGACTGAGTGATGGCTCCCTAAGTGTAAGAAACTCATAACGTCATTTTGTGAAAATCATCTTTCATGAATTTTTTGACTAGATACGAAAAAATATACATATTTTTAGTATTTCTGGTGCACAAATTGACTAGGAATATTACTTTTATTCACATTTATCAATTTATAATTTGGCATTTTCCTCACAGGAGCAATCGTTATTCTGGAAGTGGTCGAGTTGAGGTTCATTTCAACTTGACCTGGAAGGTCAACCGACTTAAAGCTAAACATTTGCATACCGTTAGATTCCTCACGTGGACAAGCAACATGCTGTTCTTACCGTGTTCTCTTATGTTGCTTGGTTTGGAAGTTAACAGGGGATTCCCACCTTCCCCACCTTCTTCGGCAGGCACGGCAGCGGCTGCGCGCGCCGGCGGAGGCAGAAATAATACAATCACCCGCTGGGATGCGGGGCAAGTTGGGCAGGAAGGTTTGACTTTGCCTCAGCAAAAGCCAATCATTGGAGGGTCACTACCATGCTCGTACTTCCGTGTTATCGTGTGTTATTCATTAGATCGGCTCTATATAAAAATTTCATTCAAGTTTTGCTGACATTTTTGTTGAGTCAACACAAAATGTCATTTAAAGCAGGAAAACCCCTACTTTTTGTTTTAAATTTGATTTCACAGTGTAGCCAAATCTTCCATTTTAACTTACAAACATGCACATTTTTAATATTTTGTTCTATCTCATTCGTCATTACATCGTAAACCATACGTCGTTTCGAGAGCCGCGGACTTCCCTGCTGTATGACTTCGTACCAAAGTTCCGTGTTTCGGTGGCCGTTTAACCTATTGTGTGATGGGCACTAAAGAAAACTATTACTCATTTTCTTAGTCCATGGTCATTCGTGAACATTTTCAGGTTGTTCATATTCGAATTGGAAAGAAACTCACTCCGATCGATATCGCGGGCGGGCTTGTGGCCCATAGTGCACCGGCAGAAGCCGTTTAAACCAAACACACACACACACACACACACACTCACACTCACACACACACACACACACACACACACACACACACTCATCCGCGGGGTGTAAATGTGGAGTGTCGATGGACACCTCAGCTGGCGGGGAGCAGACTCACGACGCAGGTGCTGCAACTATAAACTAGCCGGGTGGAGGTCGGTAGTGTCGATGGAGACCTCAGCTGGTGGCGAGCGGACACACGACGCAGGTTTATAGGATATCATCACAGCGGGCAGGAGTCCGTGTGCGCCTGAACAGTGGGTATTGAACACACGATAAGATGGTGGACGACACTGACACACCACGCAGTTGTCTGCCATGTGTGTAGATATTGAAACCTCAACTATCACACCCCATGCATGAGTAAATTTCAAATTAACCTCTGTGGTAGGAGTTAACACCCTGGTTGTGTGTTGCAATTTTGTGAGTGCATATCACCATATTAGTTACTTAATCTGGCAGCGTCATGGATCACATGTCTGCCTTCGCATGGCGCAATAATGCGCTAGAATCGATTCGCTGGAGGCGAGTCCACCATGAGTCAATTGGAGTTCGCTTTGTTGAGCGACCAATAGCGTACCCGAGACCCCGATATGTTTTGAGATGTTCTGAAAAGTGTCAGATGGTGAAGATCCGGCATCACAGCTAACCTATACACAATTATCTTGCTAGTTACCACCAAACCGCAATTTTGTAACATACTATATTCTTACCAGCATATTACAAAATTCTGTGAGACATTTCAAGACAAAAATCGCTTGCTAAAGTTGTGTAGTTAAGGAAAGAATAAGTATGCCAAAACTTTCATCCTGAAACATTTCAAAACATCTTAAGATGTTTAAAACATCTCGCGCAAAATAATCCATCGTGAAAACGGCTACTGTTGACGTGATAACAGAGTAATAAACGACGATATCAAGACAACTATTGCATACTTGCATGCCGCTTGATCCCGCGCCTATTCATTTTGCGTTATTAATCAAGTCTGTCTTTGTATACGGATTGTCTATGTTTGTTAACTGACAAACCAATAAGCAAAATAAAACATGTATTTACAAATCATTTATAGGCTCCATATCAAAAGGTTAACACAGCGTCCCATCTTGTTCAAAGAGTGAAGGGCAACTTCGTACGTCGTGAGTACATAAGAAAATGAGCTACGAGCAATAACAAATAACATCACATTTCATGCACTCCAATATGAAAGCACAAACACATCGGCATTAGGAAGCGAAGCGAAGAAATCTGATTATTTCTCTAGGCAGCCACAACTTTAACAAGCGTTACTTGCTGAACACAATGAGATATCAGCTCAGATATCTCTCAGTCTAGAAAGTTATCTGGACCATATAGTCTCTCCCACTTCTGACTGAGAAACAGCATGTTAATGACGCAGTGCTATTCTCCAATGCAAGGCTCATCCACACGTATATGCCTCTAAGAAATCCGCAACGGAACATGCAAACAACACACGGCATCGTCTGATCCACCATTACACAAACAATACACACTGAACTACAGTGTCCGTGCACTCTTCCTATTGTCGACCTAATCTGTACATCCATGGAAGCATGGGGTCTTCAGAATCGCGCAATTCAAATATATCCAGCCAATCAGCATCCAGTACTGCCCACTGAGAGAAGTCGACGGCAGTTTGCAGTTTTAGCCAGGCACGCCTGATCTCTGCAGGAGGTTCAGATCAGTTGGAAGACGCTGACGGGACAGGATGAGTAGTACTCTTCACGGCGAGGTTCAGATCAGTTGGAAGACGCTGACGGGACAGGCTGAGTAGTACTCGTCACGGCGAGGTTTAGATCAGTTGGAAGACGCTGACGGGACAGGCTGAGTAGTACTCGTCACAGCGAGGTTCACGATCAGTTGGAAGACGCATGACGGGACAGCTGAGTAGTATCGTCACAGCGAGGTTCAGATCAGTTGGAAGACGCTGACGGGACAGGTGAGTAGTACTACTTCACGCGGATGGTTCCCAGATCAGTTGGAAGACGCTGACGGGACAGCTGAGTAGTACTCGTCACGGCGAGGTTTAGATCAGTTGGAAGACGCTGACGGGACAGGCCTGATAGTACTTCGTCACAGCCCGGAGGTTCAGAATCAGTTGGAAGACGCTGACGGGACAGGCTGAAGTAGTACACTTCACCAGGCCGAGGTTCAAGATCATTGAAAAGCCGCTGACGGAACAGGCTGATAGTACTCCGTCACAGCGAGGTTCAGATCAGTTGGAAGACCTGACGGGACAGGCTGAGTAGTACTTCGTCACAAGCGAGGTTCAGATCAGGTTGGAAGGATCGCTGACGGACAGGCTGAGTAGTACTTCTTCACGGGCGAGGTTCAGATCAGTTGGAAACGCTGACCGGACAGGCTGAGTAGTACTCGTCACAGCGAGGTTCAGATCAGTTGAAGATCGCTGACGGGGACAGGCTGAGTAGTACTCTTTCACAGCGAGGTTCATGATCAGTTGGAAGACGCTGACGGACAGGCTGAGTAGTACTCGTCAACAGCGAGGTCAGATCAGTTTGAGACGCTGACGGGACAGGCTTGAGTAGTACTCGTCACAGCGAGGTTTCCCAGATCAGTTGGAAGACGCTGACGGGACAGGCTGAGTAGTTCTTCACGGCGAGGTTCAGATCGTTGGAAGACGCTGACCGGGAAAGGCTGAGTAAGTACTCGTCACAGCGAGGTTCAGGATCAGTGGAAGACGCTGACGGGACAGGCTGAAGTAGTACTCGTCACAGCGAGGTCAGATACAGTTGGAAACGCTGAACGGGACAGGCTGAGTAAGTACTGTCGTCCAACAGCGATGGTTTCAGAATCAGTTTGGAAACGCCGACGGGACAGGCTGAGTAGTACTCTCACGGCGAGGTTCAGATCAGTTGGAAGACGCTGAACGGGACAGCCTGAGTAGTACTCGTCACAGCGAAGGTTATCAGTTGAAACGCTGACTGGGACAGCTGAGTAGTACCTCTTCACAGCGAGGTTCAGATCAAGTGGGAAGACGCTGAACGGGACAGGCTGAGTAGTACTCGTCACAGGCGAGGTTTCAGATCAGTTGGAAGACGCTGACGGGACAGGCTGAGTAGTACTCGTCACGGCGAGGTTCAGATCAGTTTGAAGACGCTGACGGGACAGGCTGAGTAGTACTCTTCACAGAGACCGACAGCCTTCCCACGCTCCTCCGCCTTCCTGTACTCCTGCATCCTTTCTCCCTCGGTCGGCTCCACAGTCGCCCTGGCGGTCACAGGTCAGGTCACAGGTCAGGTCACAGGTCAGGTCACAGGTCAGGTCACAGGTCAGATCACAGGTCACGTCATGGACTGGGCTACTGGCATCACAGAGTAAGGTACAAAGCCAGTTCACAGGTCAGATCACGGTCACATCTGAGCAGTTTGCAGAAGATAGTGTCCAACTCACTTGAGGACGGTGTTGAAGATCTCGCCCATTAGTCCTGCATCCTGGACAGGATTCTCGGCCACCTCGCAGATCGTTCTCAGGATGCACATCTTTCCGTCCAGGCCAAACCTAAAATCACAGAAGAGCTTATCATTGCATCTCTCTGTATTTCATTAATAATTGTTTTTACAAGGGACATGGACGTCTAACCTAAGGGGACTTGACGTGTCCCCAATTTTGCCGTAATGTAAAAATTGACCATTTAAAGTTGCATAGGAATAATCGCTGTTATAATGTTAATGTCCCCTAACCTTCTGGTGACGTCCCAGGAGGGATGAGAACAGTATTGGACAAAGATCCGGGCTCATGATTATGCCAAAATTGGCCATGCTGTTACTTGCTGTAACCAGAGGTGTTATATACATTATTGGGTCGGGAGCCAAGCTGTTAGGAAGCTTCCTAATGTAAGGCCAGGAACAGCAGCCACGGTCGCTGTCTCTGGTATGTTAGATGAAGCTACTGACTGTGAGATGAAGTTCTCGGCGTAGAAGTACATGTCCGCCTTCTCGTCGTCCAGGCTGCGCCGGTAGTAGGTGTAGGAATCGTCCCCTGACTCATCTGCCGTCTTGTACTTAGCCTCGGCGGAGGCGGCCGTCGGTAGAGCAAAGCTCAGAGGAACTTCCACGTTCAGCAAAGACCCTGTGGCGGCACGAACGTCTCGTTAACTCGAGCTGACCCACTATGCGAACAGCTTTCAGGCTGACTGTTAACATGCTGGGCTGCAGTGGTTCATGTATAACCCACGATTTTGACGTGCAAAAAACTGAAGCCCGTGTAGCTGTTGTCGCTCTGACAAATGTGTCGATTTTAATTCGTTCGAATGAATGATTATCAAATGTTGCTCTAAGACCCACGTAAGTTCCCTTGACAACATTCTTAAGGTCTTATAAAATCAGCTTTCACCATACCGAGCTCACCTGTGGATATCAGGCCCGGGAGAGGCATGGTGAATTTTGGCGTGAGAATGAAGGTGGCGCCAGCTGGGAGAGGTGCGAAGAAGCGACGCTTCCGCGAGAGTGATTGAGATGTCGCCACCTGCGTACCGTTGTCTCCAACGCGACTGAACAGCTCTGCATCAGCGAGAACACCTGTATGGGAGGCTGAGGAGACATACAGCTGTCAAATGTAGACCGAGGGACAGACAGCTGTAAAATGTATCTCGAGGAGACATATAAAGCTGTCAAATGTAGCTCCAGAGAGAGACAATTACTGTTAAATGTAGCCCGATGGGACAGGCAGCTGCCAAACGTAGCCCGAGGGGACTGCCCGATGGGACAGACAACTGCCAAACGTACCCCGAGGGAGACATACAACTGCCAAACGTAGCCCGAGGGGACAGACAACTGCCAAACGTAGCCCGAGGGACAGACAACTGCCAAACGGTAGCCTGAGGGACAGACAACCTGCCAAAAACGTAAGCCCGAGGGACAGACAACTGTCAAACGTAGCCCGAGGGGACAGACAACAGCCAAACGGTAAGCCCGATGGGGACAGACAGCTGCCCAAACGTAGCCCGATGGGACAGAGCAACTTCAAACGTAGCCCGATGGGACAGACAACTGCCCAAACGTGAAGCCCGAGGGGACTTAGCAACTGCCAAAACGTCAGCCGCGATAGGGGACAGACAACTGCAAACGTAGCCCGAGGGGACAGAACCTAACTGCCAAACGTTTAGCCCGAGGCGGAAGCAGCAACTGTCAAACGTAGCCCGAGGGGACAGACAACTGCCAAACGTAGCCCGAGGGGACAGACAACTGTCAAACGTAGCCCGAGGGGACAGACAGCTGCCAAACGTAGCCCGAGGGGACAGACAACTGCCAAACGTAGCCCGAGGGGACAGACAGCTGCCAAACGTAGCCCGAGGGGACAGACAACTATCAAACGTAGCCCGAGGGGACAGACAGCTGTCAAACGTAGCCTGAGGGGACATACAACTGCCAAACGTAGCCCGAGGGGACAGACAACTGCCAAACGTAGCCCGAGGGGACAGACAGCTGCCAAACGTAGCCCGAGGGGACAGACGACTGCCAAACGTAGCCCGAGGGGACAGACAACTGTCGAACGGAGCCCGAGGGGACATAAGGCTTTTAATGATAACCTGATGGGACAGACAACTGCCAAAAAAGCTTGAGAGAACAGACAGATGCGAAAGGCAGCCTACCAGTGACGGATCCAGAGGGGGGGCCATGGGGCCATGTCCCCCCCCTTGGGCCTCGAACTTGAGGGGCACTCTGGCCGCCTGAGGGGGCACTCTGGTCGCCTGAGCGGGCACTCTTGTCACCTGAAGGGGAACTCTCGTCCCCTGAGGGGGCACTCTTGTCGCCTGAGGGGGTACTCTTGTCGCCTGAGGGTACTCTTCTCGCCTGAGGGGGCACTCTAGCCGCCTGAGGGGCACTCTGGTCGCCTGAGGGGCACTCAAGCCGCCTTAGGGGGCACTCTGGCAGGCTGAGGGGGGCACTCTGCTGACCTGAGGTGTCCTTGACATTTTGCAAAAAAAATGCTGAAATAGGGGCACTCTCAAAATATAGTGGACCAAATCCGTCGAGTTTTCAGATTTGGGTATAGGTAGGGCACCACTGCCATTATCGCGCCCCTCTTGAAGATTTTGGATCCGCCACTGCACCAGGGTGGTAAAAACGCCTCGTGGGTGGCGCCAACAATCTGGCATTGGAAAAATTGCCCCCAATGATCAAGTATCGAGCAAAATCACTGGTGAATCAAAATAACTTAAAATTGGTTTAGAGTTGTTAACCCGCGGCCACCGGCAATTTGACGTTGACATGCAATCATAGCGTCTGATCAGGGGCGCAACCAAGGGTTAGGGCAAAGGACCCGTGCCCCCTATTCAGCCGATTCCACTACTAAAACATTTATTGATGACGTCCCTGTTTGCGACTATGTATGTAGCCTTGCAAAATATACATATGCCTAAAATCTGGAGTGATAATTTTGTCGCGATTTGGCGGGGTCTTTGCCGATGGGTCTCCTGCTGGATTGCTTGCCCCCCCCCCCACACACCCACACCCCCACTGTTCCCCTAGTCGAAGTATGCTGCGTCTGATTGCCATATATTGGCAAAGCCTACCCACGAGACCCACAATAAGAGTATTATTCTCATCCTGTTTGACGAGTTTATGCGAATCGTAATTAGATAAGTCAAATCAGGGGCTCCACCACAGGGGGACGGGGGGACGTGTCCCCCAACATTTCCGGACTTTAACATTAGGTCTATGGGTGTTGCATGGAAAGAATGGACTTCAGAATTCCTCCCCCCCTAACTTTCGGGGGGTGTCGTCGCCTTTGAGTCGAGCATAGGTGGATCTAGAACGGTTGGTTTTGGTCAGTCTGTGTGGGGGGTCCAAAAGAGTCTCGCAACAATTTCTGAAACTCGTAAGAGACTTCGCTTGCTTACCTCGATACACGTAAACTTGATTAAACCAAATTTAATTATCGTGAAAAGTGCATTAGAATTTTCCTATTATCTCAGAAAATGTGTACAAAATTTGCGCCCTTTATGGAGTGTGATTTGGAAAGGTCATGGCACCGTTCCCTCTGATCCACCCAATGGACGTCGATGCATCAAGCCAAAGTCAGATGACAAATTTATCAACGCAAAAGATACATCGCTCAATTGCTTTTGACAGATTACTATCTCAAAATTTAAACTAACCGACCTCCAAATTTGCAAACGAAGATAACAATGAGAGGAGCAGTGACGTTGGACGTTACGTACGGCAACCGGCGGGAATCACCGGATGGTCAACTTGTCCGACCCATATTAAAATAAAATGAGTCTGATAACATTTTTCCGAGAATCTGATATATCACACATTCGTTAGCAAACAGACATCCGTTAATTAAATCGCCGGAGAAACAAAAACAAAAGAAGGCACCGAAGCTAAGCTTGAAGCACGCACACACTATCCATTTTCCGATAACCGGCCTGGCGCCACGCTATTTCGGTAATCTCCGGAAATCGGAGACCAATTCATCCGCGCATGGCAAACACAAACAACTAGTACGCACCGACGCTACACTAGAGGTGCCACCTTTCTACCCAACCTAGACCTCCAACAGTTGTGGGTAGTTACTACCACGGGGTAGTACAGGACACAAGCGTAATTTGATGAAGGATATAGTTAGGACGGGTAGCGAAAATTGCATAATTACAAAAAAATGGGAAACAGGGATTTTGATGGGAGTTGAGGATTACTTGAACAAAATATAGAGACATTCTCAGTAGGAGCAAGAGCATGATCAATTTAAAACAGTTTAGCATTAAAATTAGTTATTAAGGCCAGACAAATCGATGCAAATGTATTTATGGGTACTTGCGGGTAGCGGACAGCCAAATGGTATGTGGGTAGTGTGGGATAGTTGAATTGGCGTTCTGGGTTGGTCGGTAGCCACAGGCCTGAAAAGCACTCTAGTTACCACCATCATCAGAATCTCGATTATATCACTAAATCTTTCAAATTCGCAAAAAGTGGTCAGAGAATTTCCCAAAGTATTCCCAATAATTATTGGAAATCTTTGAAACCAGAATGTGCCGCTGTTAAAAATTGATAGGGCAGACGGTGGCCACCCATGGCCCATATAAACAAACGGGGCCCCATATTTTATCAAAACAGAGGTGCGCCAGCCCCAGAGCGGAACGGCCCAGCTGAAACTGCCAACTACTAAAGTTACCCCATCATCAGAGTTACCACCTTAGAGACATTATTGGGACAAAACGTATTTTGGAGATAATATTATCCAGATCTGAGAAAATGGTCGGTTAGATCTCGTCTGAAGCTTATGGTGGCTCAATGAGTTGGAGAATGACCAATTGATAAATCTGGGGTCACAACAAGCGATAAAGGAAAATATTGGCAGCCAATAAAAAAGTATGTGTTATTGCAATTTACTCTTACAAATGTGACAAATTAAAATGGACAATTTTGACATTTTTGGCCCCGGAGCAAGCTCTTGGAGGTCATATTTTTGCGCCAACTTTATCCAGTAAGTTGGCACTTTTTACCACCCCTGACTGCATCCTACAGCTGTTAAGCTACATTTTGTATTGCCGGTACCTCCTTTTACCTCGATGCATGAGCTTGAGACATCTAACTTATTATTTAAAGAACCTCTGGCTGTCTGACTGCTAGTCACACTCTGGGATCTTCTCTCGGATTGGCTTAACCCCGTTATTCCCCGAGAAAAAAATGTGATAACCGGGTGCGATAACCGGGTGTGATAACCGGGTTAGCTGGTGAACGGGTCAATCAACCACTAGTCACAGCAATAGAGCTAGCATATTGAAACAACTACTGGCACCTTTGTAAAACTAATAAAAATTGAAGCTAGCATAGACTATGTACTGGCTGGATAAGTCACCAATGAACATGCAAAAAGAAACTGAATCAAGTATTACCATAACCCAATTTAAGGGCTAGGCATTACGCTTGGTTCATTGAAAATGGCGCATAGTTTATAACAAAATAAGCTCGGGCTAGTTTTAACCTGCACAGCGCTGTGGGTGGGGGAGGGTAANGCAAAGTGCCCGGTGAACGGGGGACCATTAACAGCCCAAAAAGGGGGTCCTAGAGACCGTAGGACCCCCTTGGATACGCCATTGAATACAGCATCAGCATAATGGGGATGCTAAAGCATAATTGGAGGTGCTAAAATCAATATTTGGGTGCCACCCCAAAAAACATATAAATCCACACCTCTGTCCATGGAATTAGGCTGGGTGACAATGCTGAGTGTTTCTGTATTTGTCGATTTTAGCTTTTTCCTTTGGAGGGCGTTGACACCTTCACTGGATGGGCAGCTTCCCGCTGGACTGCGCTCGCTAGTCCAAGGTCTGACACGCTTCATTACTATAATACAATATTCCGGAAATAAGCAGGGTGGTTGTTCGTACATTCACAAAGTTGTGGTGGCGATTTTTGAATGATTTGGACATTTGTATTGGCTTTATTTGAATTTGAATCATTTTTGGTAATGTAAATCCGACTTGTTCGCTCGCCTTACGGGGGGAGGAGGGGGGGGGAAGGCCTGCCGGCAGCACCCGGCGAGGTTTTTAATGTGAAAAACTGTTTGAGATGTCGTGGGCAGCGCATCTTGTTGGAATTGTTCAAGTGCTGAGTGTTCCAACAGATTAATGCCGGCATCCTATATAAATGTATTTAAAGTGGTATACCTAGGCAGATTGTGACCTATGATCTTTTCGTGCAGGTCTTGTCAGGCCCCATAGGGGCCATATGATTGCTGACCCCAAAGGTGCACGCCAAGTTTGACGCTAGAATACTGCAAAATGGGATCGCCTTTTCGATTCTGCATTGTGGACAAGGGAAAGAAACGTTACTGTTTTAAGAGTGTCTTTATAATCTCTCTCTGTTTCGGAAGTTATAACTTAAAGCGCCCTGTTCACTGTGCTCTAATGCAAAACGCATATCAATTTTCATCTATGGTGACAATTTTCGTGACCTAAGAGGCCATTAACTGGCCAAGACCTAAAAATCGATGAATTTCCAGATAGCTTTTACAACCATAGAGATCTCATATACAAATATAATCATGTTATAAGATCTCTATGATTACAACGACCAACCTTAAGACGCTAAATAAATCAATTTGTTGTGATAACTTTGGTAACAACGACGGACAGAACAGAATATTTATTTTTGGACAAGGTCGATCTTAGGCAATTTACTTGACCCGGAATGTCACCCATTGACCTGAAACCTAAACATTGCATACTATTATGTTCATCCAATGACAGACAACATGCCGTTTTTACCGCATTGCTCTATGCTGCTTGGTTTGGAAGTTAACAATGGCCAGCCCCCCCCCCCCCACACACGTAGGGCGAAGATGAGAAAATATCCCCGTAGGGCGAGGGTTTAAGTACGTTAAAATGAGGCTAATTTGAACTATAATTCACAATGCAAGCGCACAATGGAACAGACATTTCAAATCATACGGGACCGGTCAAATTACACGCTTAAAGTGAAGCCTAATCGTTCGGGCTAAAATCACCCTATAGTTGACACGTCTCCCAACGTCCCCAGGGAAACATAGAGTAGAGAGGTGTGCCATTTTTGTCCTCCCAGCTCGGCCACACGGACCGCACATGTGAAGTCATCACGGGTTGAGTTCGGAAACTGTCGCCCTGGGAGATAGTGCCCATTCCGGCAGTCAGCGGAGCCTGTCGGCGTAATGGAGGCTGTGCCCATCTGTCGACGTGGCCATCGGTGGCCGCTCAGTGCTGCCACTCATGGTCTCGATCGGTCCAGTCATCTCGGAGATCAGCGGCGCTGACCCCGGCTGTGGTCTGTGGGAGTGGTCTGTGGTCTGTGGTCTGTAGGCTGTGGTCTGTGGGAGTGATGGGTGCTACCGCTACTACCTCGGGGGAGTGATGGGTGCTGTCGCTGCTGCCTCTGGCCGCCACCAGGCTGCAGAGGTGACGTTGGTGTCGGTGATGACCATCAGTGACCTCTATTTCCAACTGAGAGACGCGCATCTCTGAGCTGTGCGCGTGACACTGCAGCTGACGCGCGGCTCTACGTCCGTGGCCACTGGACACTGGACAGGCTTTTAGCAGCTCACGGGGCCGGTCGATCTGACGGTGAGCGTCAGCTGCACTCAGCCGCCCCCACCCGAGCATACTCGGCTGTCAGAGGCGCGTCACACAGACTGCTTCAGTCACACAGGCTGCTTCAGTCACACAGGCTGCTTCAGTCACACAGACTGCTTCAGTCACAGGGGTGACATGCTGACACACTGCGCAGTACGGGCTGAGGGGAAACGTTTTTACCGGAATCGGCAACAAATCACAATCCAAGCATCCCAAATAATGTTCAGATTTGTTGGCGTGCGTTTGCTGCCTTGCTGTGACATTTCAGGTCGTCATAGCCACAAGTTAATTGTGGATGGTCCCAATACATGTCTATGTCTTTGTCTTCAATAATTTTTATGTTCCATATTTTATTGTTGCAGCAAATGCTTTGTCGTGCATTTGTCACGTTCATATGTAAATGTTCTCAAGTAATTAGTATTATTTCCCTTAATAACGAACATACAAAATTGTATTTCAATCTTTAGTTAACCACTTGTAGCGTTCTTGGTTTGTCGTTCATGAGATATATTAATGACTTTTCAGTAGCTAAAAGACATTTATTCTATGCTTATTCAGTTAATTACTTTACCAAATTTACACAGCGTGCAATATCGCCTCTCTTTCTCACATTAAAAAAGAAGCTCAATGAGCGATGTAAATGGCCCAGCAGCGGCAGTCTCTTACTGTTTACAGGCAGCATAGACTGTCCGCCCAGCAGCAAAGCATTGCACGGTGCAGTCTTGGCGCCAGAGAAAATAGCGCACAATTCGGGATGGCGCTACTTTTGTCAACAGGAGCTTCTTCAGTTACCGATTTATATCTTGAAATTTGCAATACCTTATGAATGCGTCATTCAAATGACAACATCCACTAACCGAGAAATTAGCTCACTTACTCACAGCATTAACCATCGCCAGTGTAGGGGGGATGCCACCCCCTCGGGTTTTCCAGAATAACTCGCGTAAATATCAACCGATCGCAATGAAACCTTCAGTACCTTATTTTGCATCAATTTGACATATGCTAAAAAATCGAACTTCTCACTTGTATCACCAGTGACCTTTGACCTGTTTCTCAATGTCGTGTTTGGCGAAGCTGGCGTCCCGTAGTAACGATCCTTTAAAGGGACACTGCCACCTTCCAAAAAGTTATCAAATGTACGCCGTTGGGTGGTGGTGATAAATAGGAGTTAAATTACGGCTGCAACACATTATGACATTTGTTTCTCACAAAAACATTGCCTCAATTTCATGAAAAATGCGTTTAATATTTAGGCTTGATGACGTCATATGAAGATTTTTGGGGAACAAAAATCATGCTGCCATGAGTAGTGACTAGTGTATTAGCTAATGTATGGCCAAGTAAACAAGGTGGACTGTAATAAACATTAGCAAAGAGAGACTACGACATCGGCTCACGCCCCAATTCAAAACATGGGGGCTGGCGATGTTACAGATGTCAAATCAAACTTTTAATTGATATCTGTTTTAGAACCAGTGTGGTTTTTTGACTACTGCCATACATAATTGCATTACCAAGCAGCAAAAATGGCTATCTCAACTCAAATCGAATGTTAAGGTGGCAGTGTCCCTTTAAACATGTGCATTGTGCAATTCCTAGGTGTTTGTTGTTCAGGAGCAGATGCAAAAGTGTTTCTAGGTGACATTTGTGGCTTCTGCAGAGATTGCTATCTCGATTGACCTTTTCAGAGGTCAACGAAGGTAACTGACCTACGATGACCTCAGATGTCTGTTTCGTCTTCTTTCCGTTTCTATTGCAGTTTTAGACGCTTATTTCAATTCTGGGATCCATTGTACATGATTATGTGTTCTACTGGGGTTATGCGCTGCCAAAGGTCAACCGAGGTCACTGACCTCAGATGACTTAACAATACTTTTTTTAGCTGGCGTTTTTTAGGTAATTTTGTGATGCAGATTTCAAATATGGCGTCTATTTAGCATTCTAAGATGTTCTTTTACAATTTTAGCTCGATAAGTTCTCATTTTTTACACATTTAGAACTTGATTACATTTTGGCTTTGACATGACCTCAGAGGTCACCTTATGACCCAGGATCTTAACATCATATGTCAATGGCTTCCTCTCATCACAAGCAGCATGCTCGTTTTTTAGTCAAAGCTCTAGCTCATTTAGGGGCCAAACGCCAAGGGGGGTCGTACCCCTACACGGTCACACAGTGATCTTGCCCTACACGGGCGAGGGTTTAACTGCTAAATAATAGCAAAACGAGAATTCCGATGTGCTATGCAGCTTGAGGGAGCTGTGCTATTTGTATTGTCACTATAACCTACGAATCTCTGTTGGCAGACAATAATCCAGCAGCGAGAACCACCAACGGTGTGTCTCGCACGGCAGAGGAGAGCAGTCTTCTGATCGCCGCACTCCTGGTTTTGGCGACACGGTGGCTGACGGCGCAAAGACATCTTGTGGCGACATGATAAACTATCGGGACTCCCAGTGCCGCCAGGGCGCCAGTTTTTTGGTGCTTCTGAACTCCTGGCTTTATCTGCATCATGTTGATGTGGATAAATCGATACTCGCCGCATTGTTGCAACTGTTTGCGACTGGACTCGCCGGCACGACATTAGTGACGCGATGGACGTCATGAGGTTGACAAACCAAAGAGCTGCATTCCACTGCTAGTCGCCCTGATCTCAGTGCCTTTGCGGCGGCGTGTTTACCAGTGAGTGAGAGACTTTGGAGCGTGCAGGCCGTCGTGTCATCTACAGTGCTATCACAGTGCTATCACAGTGCTATCACAGTGCTATCACAGTGCTACAGTGCTGTCACACGCAATGGGGGGTGTCGGAGACGTGCTAAGTGGCTAGCATTTCACAATCCAGAAACACATTCCTTTCTCTGCGTGTGAACTGGATGGGGTGTTAACATGTTGTGCAGAAAAGGTATGCTATGTGATGAGATTGAGAATGGCATGCTAGGTGCGCTATATTGTATCCCATGAGAACTGTCAGCGTGGTCATTACAAACCCCTGGTCAAACCCCTGGTGGTTACACAAACCCCTGGTGGTTACAAACCCCTGGTGGTTACAAACCCCTGGTGGTTACAAACCCCTGCAGAACTCTGCAGCGACGACACTCGACTTCAATGAGCTGTCAGTGATTGACGGCAAGTGTGGAAATTATGTGAGTTCGTATATGCTGCTCTTTCACAAAAAATGCTCTGAGATCATGGTTGCTTAGTGTGGGTGACTATGGTAATCATGCCCAATGACCTGCTCGTGTAATTGTGCTAGTAGGTCAGAACTGTTCTGTTTGCAAACAAATGCCTCGTGTTGGAAGAAATGTTCCAATTGGTAAATGATGTAGCACACGATGCACAAGTATGTGATGCGTACGAGTCTGGCTATGAGCTACGTGCAAAGAACAGAAGGTCTAGACGTTCTGTGTGGTGCCATAGGACAGTGTCAGTGTTACAGTGACAGTGGACGGTGCTTAGGACAGTGACACTGGCTAGTGACATTGTCTTGACCCTGGCCGACTGCGCTCATGTGAGTTTATGAGTTCCCTGTGCTATGGTTACAATATTTATAAATATGTGTGAGCTTAAATATTTTGCTTCGCGGGTGTAAATGAGGGCTGGTATAATACAACTTGCTTGTTGCCGTAAATACAGACTGACTGCAGGGTGACACAAAAGAAGAAGAAGCTGTTTAGCAATAATATGATGCAATCACCTTGGTTTGAACCAGTGGTGTAGCAAATTAATTTCCATGATAAAGCTAAGAAATAGTCTTAAAAACATCACCAAACGTTCCTTATTATAGCCCTGCCTGGTGTTTCATAGCGCTTTGGCCAGGCGCCAGCCATACGACGGCAAAGTCTTTCCATAAGCTTTCTTCACAATTATGGTTACTATAATTACATTTATTGCGCAAAGGCAACATACATCATGTGAAAGACTGTCGAGATTCCAAGTTTGTTCTTACAATGTAAACAGGGTCGGATCTAGCGGGAAATCCAGCCATGCTCCCCAGAGAAAAACGTCTGAAATCGAACTAAAGTTAACACATTGCCTGATATTAAATCAAATCTAAGAAACTTTTACAAAGGAAAGTTTGTTTTAAATTAACCATCAACGCATAAGCAAGCGGAATCCAATGACTTTTCAGAATTATGTGAGACTCTTTTGACTTTGCCAACCCCCCTCCAAGCACTGGTGGCCCCTCCCAAACTACCGTTCTGGATCCGCTCCTGAATATAACCGAATGGCGTTACTGCGTATTCATATTACATCTAATGGATTACATTGGGGCCACACATCGCCACTCACCGCTATTCACAATTGTCCCTATTTCAACATCAACCTTTGTGCATGGCTAGGACGTGAAAGCACTCCACATACAAGGACGATGCTGCCGCGACGTGTGTTCGTGACACACTAATGCTGGCAGTAATTACGACACTATCAAGTGTCATCCATGGGGCCCAGAACGAATGTCCCTATCTACTCAACGTGAACAACGCTGTGACTGGCGTCCAGGTATGTCCCGGGTCATTCGGCTGCGGTGAGTTACCGCATCAGACAGCCTCCAATGGTGCAGACGGGGATGACAATAGATATTGGCCCTGTGTACCTATACCCTGCAGGAAAATCGCCACACAACCTTGTCTCGTGCCTGGTTGAAGCATCATCTAGAAGGATAATAAGGAAATATTTGAAACGCTTAACCCACCAATGCCTATCTGGACATTTCTGTCGAGCAGTACACACCTCGCTGCAGTTCAACCTTTTCATAGCCCGGCACAGTGGTGTCACATTCAAGCAGCAATGAAAAGATGTTGTGAAAGTTGCATCGGAATGTTTTGTAGCGTTTTCGATCGTTGTGGGACATTTTTTTCCTGGCGTCAATGAAGGATCAAGAAGTCAGATGCTTAGACTGGCGAATCAAGCTACGCGACGTCAGCTAACACAAGATGAGATATCATCAACTGGGTGCATGATGCCCAATACGTTCGACGTCTTTTCATGCTAAGGAGATGTTGCTTAAAGGGACACTGTTCCACTCCAAAGTAAATCTGATATGTTAAGAACAGGCCGAATTTGATAAGCCCATAGTCCTTTTTTTTTTTAAATTCGCGCCCAGTCGCCCAATATCGCCGTTCAAAGTTCAGTTTTCTTCCAGCCAACTGAGGTTGTCGAGTCCGCCACCACTACTTACCAAAATGATAGGCATGAAGGAAAGTTCATGTAAGTGAGGAATGTTTTTTTTTTTAACTTTTACGAAGGGATTTTGATTTCCCATTTTTCCTCCGAGGTTTTGCTATGAATTGGTCTCGATTCCGGAGATACCAAATGGAAAAGAGTCTGTTCACGTTTCATGGGAGCAACGACTCAAATGCGGCAGATTGCGGTAGATCAGTTAACAGGAACCACAATGTATAAGCGCATCGGCGGTCTTCATCAATTGCAATAGCGTTCAGCTGACGGTTGGTCAGTTCAGGTGATATCCCTTCTCTGTGATTACAGTTTAATTTTGAGCAAACGCTTCCATTGTACGTAGTGGTGTGGTATAAATTTCGTAAACAGTTTTGTAGATTCTTAAAGGAATGAAATTAATTATTGTTTTTTGTTTATGCCACTTTTTGGATAAGAGTTTAATGACAATTAAAAATCATTAGTGGTCCTTAGGTCTTGTTTAAGCCTTTTTTTTGCGATATCATCCGGAAGAGGCAGTGTCCCTTTAAAGGGAATATAGCACCTTGGGAAAAGTATGTAGAATGATGGAGAAGAATGCCCTGATTTACGGTCCTGCATTCATTTTTTGCGAAAAAAAGTCAGATTATGGTTGTAATTTGAAAATTAGTAATATGTTTTACATGTGGACGTCACAAACAATCTTGCGTCACCCAACGATTGTGACGTCACAGGAGGCTGACAGCTGCTGTGCCGGCACCGCACGATGGGTGCACCGGTACGTGAAACGCGACTGGCTGTCACGTTTCACGTACACGTACCGCGGCGCTCGCTCGCGCCGGGTAGGGACGTGGGGGCACGCATACGTGAACAGTGGAGTAACTCTTATGACGTATTGCGAAACGTCACTAAATTTTGTAAATATGCCCAATGCCAACTATGCAACGGTTTTTGCGTTCAAACTCAGCAACTAGGTCGTTTTGTAGGAAAATTTCAGATTTTAGAGGTTTCTCAGTACACCCGACAATCTGGCTATCTCAGTTAAAAACTAATGTTAAAGGTGCTATATTCCCTTTAAAGTTGCGGTATATTTTTTCTGTATCATTTCTATTGGCTTACTTATAGCGATACAAGTATCAGATGTCGACAAAAATGTACACATAGGCGTGTACAAGAACGGACCTCATACTTGCAAACAAAGATTTTGCCAAATAAGTTAAAAAGCAAAGGAAGTTTGTTTGATTGAACTTGTGACCGGGGTGGTAAAAACGCCTCGGTTGGGCCAACCAATCTGCAAGGGAAATTGGCCCCCAATGAACAAGGTATCGACGCAACATCACTGGTGAATCAAAAATGACTTAAAATGGTATTGGGTTGGTAACCGCGCCCACCGGGCAGTTTGAGTTGACGATGCATCATAGCGTTGATCAGGGGCGCAGACCAATGGGGGGAAAGGGGACACGTGCCCCCTATTCGGCCGACTTCCATATTTAACATTTTGAGAGATCTCGGTGAGAGCGTCCCTGTCCTGCGCGACGTATGTTGTAGGGCCGTTGCATTTAGGGGGCAACGGTGGTCCCTCTTTGACTCCCTCCCCAGTGTTCGCGCCCCTTAATCAGGACGCCGCGAATAAATTTTCTTCGCGCCTCTCTCATGACCGCGGGACACGGCGCGGCGCGCCTTTGCTGATGGTCCTCCTGCTTGGGATAGCTGTGCCCCACCCAACCCAACCTTTCATCCCTAGTCGACAGGAATGGATGTCTGATTTCGATATTTTGGCAAGCCTACCCACAGAGCCACAATAGGCATATATTTACATCCTGGTTTGACGAGTTTATACAAATCGTTAATTAGATAAGATCAATTAGGGGCTCCCACCACAGGGGGACGGGGGGACGTGTCCCCAACATTTCCGGACTTAAACACTAGGGCCTATGGGTGTTTGCATGGAAAGAATGACTTCAGAATTCCTCCCCCCAAAAAAAAAAAAACTTTCGGCGGGTTGGCGTCGCCTTTGAGTCGAGCATAGGCATATCTAGAACGGTTGGTTTTGGTTCAGTCTGTGGGGGGGGGATCCAAAGACGTTCTCGCACCATTCTGAAACATTCATCGGACTTCGCTTGACTTATTGTTCAGTAACTGACTTAAAACCACTTTATTTCGTGAAAGTTGCTTAGATTTCCTTTTATCTCAGAAAAATGTTGCAAATTTGCGGTCCTTTTGGGTGTGGATTTGGGGAGGGGGTCATGGCACCGTGTTCCCCCTCTGGATCCACCAATGAGTCGAATGCATTTCAGCAAAGTCAAGATGACAATTATGTCAAAGGCATTAGATAATCATCAATTTTTTGACAGATTGCTTATCTCAATTTTACAATCGACCTGCAAACGGGAGATAACAATGGAGAGGAGCGTGGCACGTTGGCGTTACGTACGGCAACCGGCTGGGATCACAGGGATGGCAACTTTGCGACCATAATTTTTAAAAATTGGGATCTGATTACATCTTTTATACGACGGATCTGTACATATCACCACATTCGTAGCATTCGACATCTTAAGTTTAATAATCTGCCGGGACGGAAAACAAAGAATCGCGAGCTAAGCTGAGGCACGGCAACACTAATGCCATCTTGAACGATAACGGCCTGGCGCCACCGCTATTTCGGTAATCTCCGGAATCGGAGGACATCATCCGCGCTGCGCAATACCAACAACTAGTCGCACCCGACGGCCGACGCTACCACTAGAGGTGCCACCTTTCTACCCACTACCCACAGTTGTGGGTAGTTACTTACCCAGTGGGTAGTAGCGTGGTAACAACAAGCGATCTTTGGATGAATGGGGTACGTTGGAGCGCGGTGCAGAATTGGCCCAGAATTGCAACAATTGGGTTAACGGGATTTTGATGGGAGTTGGGGATACTTAACATATAGGCATCTCAGTAAGTGAGCGAAGAGCATGGATCAATTTTAAACCAGTTAGCATTAAAATGATTATTAAAATGGCAGACAAATGATGACAAGTTTTATTTGTGAGGTACTTGCGGGTAGCTGGCAGCCTATATTTGGTCATGTGGGTAGTGAGTGGATAAGTGTGGGCGGTTTGCGGGTTGGGTCGCGGTAGCCACAAGCCTTGAAAAGTGCCCACTGTTACCACCATCATCGGATCTCGAATATATCACTAAGCTTTCTATTTCGCAATTGGTCAGGAGTTTTGGCAGAGTATTTCCCATAATTATTGGGAAATAACTTAGAATCAGAAATGGGCCGCTGTTAAAAATGAGATAGGGCCGACGGCGGGCCACCTATCTTACAACATAGAAGTGGCGCGCCACCGGGCGGCGGCCCCAGTTGAAACTGCCAACCTTGGAGTTACCACCATATCAGGAGTTACCACCTTAGAGGACATTTAGGTACCGTATTTGGGGTAATTATTTCGATCTGATAAAAATGGGCGGTAGATCTCGGTCGAAGCTTTGGCTCATGAGTATGGGGAATGCACTTTGTTATTCTGGTTGTCACAACAAGCGTAAGGAAAATCTTGGCAGCCCAATTTTAAAAAGCATGTGTTGTAATGCTTACTTCTTAACAAATTGATGACAAAAATGTACACATAGGCGTGTACAAGAACGGACCTCATACTTGCAAACTAAGATTTTGCCAAACAAAGATTTTGCCAAATTAAGTTAAAGCAAAAGCAAAGTTTGTTTGATTTGATTGAACTGTTGTGACTTCTCGATGTTCTATGAATGTTCAAACATGTGTATATTTTTCCCACCAAAAATCACATCACATGACGTCAATAAGATCACCAAAGTGCTACATGGTTTCATTGAAATTGGGTAAGAAGACGTATAATTGATGCAGCATAAGGTAATTGAAGTTTCACTTCGTGATCTATCATAGTGTTCACTAGAGGTGCCACCTTTCTACCCACCTACCCACCAGTTGTGGGTAGTTACTACCCACGTGGGTAGTAGCGGGTAGCACAAGCGATAATTTGGTTGAAGTGGGTAGTTGTTGGCAGGTAGCGGAATTTTCATAGTTGCAAAAAGATGGGGAAAACAGGGATTTTTATGGGAATTTGGATGCTTGAGCAAATATAGGCATCTCAGTATGTGATAGAGAGCAATACAAAACTTTTTTTTTGCATAAAATGAGTTATTAAATGCAGAATAATGATGACAAATTTTTATTTTGTAGGTACTTGCGGGTAGTGGCAGCTATATGGTCATTGTGGGTCAGGGCCACTACACTGGGTAGTCCATTTTTTTATACACTAGAAAATATACTATAAAACTGAAACATACCAAAAGTAAAGGCACAACCAGATCTGGAATATATAACGGATATGGCTGCATCTTACTCGCG
Organism: Semibalanus balanoides; assembly: GCA_014673585.1. Taxonomy (NCBI): domain Eukaryota; kingdom Metazoa; phylum Arthropoda; class Thecostraca; order Balanomorpha; family Balanidae; genus Semibalanus; species Semibalanus balanoides. The sequence goes on from VOPJ01007433.1 coordinate 73,982, forward strand.
ACATGTAATTTGGCGCTTTGTTTCGATCCAACTTCATTATATAAGACGTAATGGTAAGCATTGTCCCTGCGACCCCCATTGGCCGAGTTGTCTTATGACGGCGGCCATTCTTGGGTACTCACAAAAGTGTCGGGCGGGCGGCGGCTGATTGCATACTTTGGCTGAATACTCGAGAACCAGTTGATTGGGCTTGACATTTTGATCCCCAAAATCGAAATAAATACCGCTTAACCTTTATTTCTATGATTTACAACTTTGATATATTTCTTTGAAGAAAGTCCCGAAAACTTGGCTTGAAAAGTGGCCTTTTAACATGTAACCCTATGAGCAAGTACGAGAAATCACGCCCATGCTACCATATGACTTTGGACCCCCCCCCGATGTGGGTAGTGGTGGGTAGTTGAAGGGGGTTTGCGGGTCGGATCGGGTAGTCACAAGCCTGAAAAGTGGCACCTCTAGTGTTCATGTTATTGCGAAAATCCGGGAGGAAAAGTGGCACCTCTAGTGTTCATGTTATTGCGAAAATCCGGGAGGAAAGCAAACGCGCGGGAGGCATACTTGTACTGAATGCCCTCCCATGTTCCTGTAGAAAGCGTTATTTGCCCCTAATGCCCCCCCCCCACATAGATACGCCAGTGGTCATGGTCATGAGGTGCGGCAAGGTTGTTGTGAAAACAAATTGCAGTGTTGAGCCAAAATTTCGTTTTATTGTAACAAAACAAAACCATTTTGAAAGCGCTATGATTTGCAGTTGCTCTCCATGAATTTAAGGGCACCCTCCTCAGATTTGGAAAAAAAAATCCTCGCGTATGAGTGCGCACTTTCCGAGTTTTGGGTGCACTTGTAAAGCTTGGGGTGCTTTTCGGGAATTGGGGCCCCCTCTCTGGAATTGTGAGTGCCCTTTAATGGGATGGGAGGCGCCCATTATAGATTGAGGGTGCTCTCCATGGGACTGGCTTAAATATGATGAACTTGTGGTCTGGTTGTCTGGTTGTCCCTCTGTAGATTTTGGGTCGCCCTACTCACCTCAGATTTGGGGACCCTTCTCAGATTCGGTATGTATGCTTAATTGCGCTTCGAGAGCGCACTTCCGAGTTTCGAGGGCAACCTTCCGTAGTTCTGAAATTCGGGGTGCTTTTGGGACATCAGGGCGCACTCCCCGGAATGGGGGAAGCGTCCTCCATGGGGTTACAACGCGCTTCATGGGTTGGGGTGCTTTCGATTGGTCTGGGGTCGCACTTACGGACGTTCTGGGGCATTTAATATATATATTATATATATATATATATTATATATTAATCTGCCGTATCAGAGACAACCCTATCCCCCAGTCTGATTTTGAGTTTGCAGATCTGTATTGTTCAAGCACCAACCTGGGCTGCCAGTCCGGTCGGGCCGGTCAGTGAGTCCTACCATCCTGCCCTTCTCATGAGCGCCGGCCCTGTCTACTCAGCATGCGGCACGTGCTGCTGACACAGCCCGATATTGGCTTCCGTCGCCACTGGCGCCGCCTGAATCAACGGCCTGAGACGACCGCTGGGGCTGTCATCAGGCTGGTCTCGCACGTACATCACCGCTGCCCCCCTCCCCTCCAGACACATATTCACTGGCGACCACCCGCCCGTCTGACATGAATGTTTCAACAGGCACAGAAAGGCGTCTTCCGACAGGAGGACCGTGCAGGCACATTGTCACATACCAAAACAAAACCAACGGACTTCATAGAAATCGAGACT
>VOPJ01007436.1:0-17215 GCA_014673585.1 Semibalanus balanoides
GCCAACAGACTGTACCCGGCAGAACAGCATGTTGAAATGAAACGCTATTGGCAGTGACGCAATGCAACACCACTGGTGCATGTCAATGGACAGTGGTTTACGATTGGAACTCAGCATGGCAAGAAAATATGTGCAGAGACGAGATCTGCATGCACTCTGCAAACTGTTCAATTACGCGTATGATGATCGGTTATTACGAGCGAGCGCGAAGCGTGAGCGAGTCTTCACGGAATACGGGATTTTTCTCATATTTGACCCGGCATTGACTGGGGTCTGATCTGAACACCATTGACTGAGGGGGGCGTTAAATGTCCTCCTGGTTATCTTCCGAACCAATACTCGCAGCGAGACGCGCAAGGCGGAATTCGAAAGCGCTCAATAAGACGAATATAAAGCACGCTAAAAAATGTCAAATTGAGGTCACGGTTAGGTCAAAGGTCAAAATCGAGGTATATTAGCTTATGGGCCATACTTTCCATCCAAAGCCTTTGATTGCGACCATGATCACCCAAAGTGTTTTTGAAGGGTATGATACACATCCTGCATGATCCAAAGTGAGATTATTGGCAGATACACATCCTGCATGATCCAAAGTGAGATTATTGGCAAATATCAAAAGTCAAGGTCAGGTCACAAAAGGTCACTATACGCAAAATATCTACGAAAGTCTTGCGACACATGTTATATGGATCATTTTACGCGTAGAAAGCGATAGTGATGCTCATTTTACCACCAGACTTCATTTACAAGAAGTACATGTCAATCTAAGGTCAAAGAAAGATCAACAAATGTCAAAATTTTGAATTGATATAGGTATATATATATAATGCATGTTACTAGACCAGTTTTGTCTCAGAAATACATTACTGTTATTTATTTGTCTGTATCTTGTCAATATAAGCAAAAAAAAAACGCAATTTCGAAATGTGACGTCATGAGTTACCGGCCCTGTAAATACGATCACGCAGTCAAAAATGACATCATTTTGAAATTTGGTATGCTAGTTGATCATATTTTTTGTTCTGATATATCTCGCGATTTTTTTTTTTTTTTTGGGGGGGTATTTTTTTCAAATCCGAGATTGCTATTTTGCAGCCCTTGTTATTTGCAATCTTTGACTGTTCTTAGATTAAATTATGCTTCATATATTGCCAATGTACGGTCTGTTACAGTTTAGCTGATTTTGGTGTCAAAATCGTGTGTAGTGACGCCACGAAATTCACTATATCTAAAAAACATTATGAACGAAATTGCCTTATTTTGACACAGAAGACGTGAAATCGATGTCAAAGATGGTACCCGAAGTTTCACGTTGAAGGCTTTAATCGTTTTTGAGTTATCACGAAAATGCGTTTAGGGGCGTTAAACACCCCCCTCAGTCAATGACGGGTTAAAGGGAATGTTTCACATTAACATAAGATTTGAGTTGAGATGACCAAGTTGTTGGAATTCCATTGAAATTAAGTATTTAAGAAGTTAACACACAAATCACGACGGTCTAATCGAAAATAAATTTGAGTTTTGGTTTTGACATCTGCAAAGAAATAAGGCCCTGGGTATTAGGGTAGCCCGCTTAAAGCCGATGACGTCATCCCTTTTTATCAAATTGTTGATGAAAGTAGACTTGTTTTACATTGGTATACAATTAGCCAATACACTAGTCATACATTATTGCAGCGTGAGGTTTTTCTTATTTCCAACCAATTCCTATATGACGGTCAATCAGCCCCAAAATCTAAACTTCGTTTTTCAATGAAATTGAGCACTGTTTGTGAGAAACAAAATGTCAGAATCGTGTTCGGCATGCAATTACTTCATTATTTTGCACCACAAGCGGCGTACATTGGACAACTTTCAGAGAAGTGAAACATTCCCTTTAAGCGGCCGACCCAGCCTGGCCCAACCGACAAGTACCGAATCGACCGTAACGATTTTCAGAAGCTTATATCTTTTGAAACCCGCATAAGATTGACGAGCGGTCCTAGCCATCTGCTAGCCACATTCAATCAATTATGTTATTGACTTGATATTTGTCCCCGAGGAGTGCAAACTGCACCGGTTGGGGGTGAAACTAAAAAAATCGGCCGCCCAGCCCAGTCCTGGCAGCCCGGCCCAGTCTCCGCCAGCCGTGTTAGTTACCTCACACAAAACTCAAAAGGTCACTGTTGAAGCTCTGACGCAAGTGTCGTCGCCAAACAGGAACAGTCCATAAACGGTGCCGGCAATGTATATAACCGGGCCCAGCGTGGTGACGTCATCCCTCGCCCAATCAGTGGTCAGAAGACGCGCAGTTCTGGGGCGGGTTTGGGCGGGTTGATCGTCAAAAGGCAATGCGATAAGCACTGCCGGCCACTAGTTTGGTATGACACCTCCATTTCCGCGGATACGCTGACCGATTAAGCTGAAATCTGGTGTGTGGTTTGAAATCACAGTTCACACTACTGACAATGTGGAGTTAACCCGACATTGACTGGACCTGGGGTCTAATCTGAACACCATTGACTCATTGACTGGGGGGGGGGGGCATTTAACCAGGTGGCGTCCAGCCGCTCGGTTGGGGGGGCAACTTTTGGGGGGCAAAAAGGTACTCCATTTTTCCCCCGCGGATTTGGGCTTCTCACCTTATTTGGCATTCGATATAAAATATCGAAGAAAAAAAAACTTTGGTGGGAAAAATTCGATTTTTTCGGAGAAAAAAAAAACACTAAACAAATCGGAAAAAATCACAATAAAACACACAGAACGCCACTTTCCGTAGCATATACACACGTAAGTAATAATCACGTTTATTTCATACCACTCGCAGGGGCGTCACCGATAATTCTTGAGGGGGTCGGCTGAAATAACAAAACAAAAAAACGTTTTGTCTGCGTGTATTTGCATTTGCAGCATTGTTAATGTGGATTATCATGTTATAATACGTATTTGATTAGGTTAGGTATTTTAGGTATTTTAGGGGGCCGATGTTCGCGACATATCGTTTGCGTCGCCTTTTTCGGAACTCGGCAGGCTAGCTAGCTTCACATGTAGCCAGCTTGAAAATTAACCCTCGCCTTACGGGGGGGGCTGACAAGCCTTCATGATGTTTTTCTAAAATCACTTTTTACTCATGCGGCACATCTTGCTGATTTCAGTAGCTGAGTTGACAACAATTATACATATGCTGGCAAAATTTCACTGAAATTGGTTCAATTATTTGGGACATAATGACGTTTTAGTGACGATTATAGTTGGTGGAAATACGGTAAATATTTTACAAATCGTAGAAAATAGAGTTTTGCAGCAAATTGCTAACAGAAAGCGACAAAGATCGAAAATGACATTTTAAAGAAAGGCCAACTCGGATTTCCGAAATTTAAGGTTTCTTACCCCTAAAAACTAAAACTAAAAAATATGAAAAATTACTAAAAATCAAAATTTTCGAAGATTTAAACCGAAAGATAAGTAAGAGAACTAAATGTAGGCAGTACACAAACTAAATTTTACAGCAATGACTTGCAATGACTATTTGTGATCGATTGATGACTCCCTAAGTGAAAGAAATTCATGAAGTCATATTTTATCGCTTTTTTAGGCTTATTTTGACCAAATACCAACAAATAAATACATTTTCTGTATTCCTGAGACAAAACTGGTTAAGGGGCATGCTTTTTATTTGCATTATCAGTTTCTGATTTTGAGGTTTTCTGACGGAGAAAAACCGCTATTCTTGACGTGATCGAGTCGAGGTCACTCACTTGACCTGGAAGTTCACCCAATGACCTGCAACCTAAAAATTGCATACAGTTAGATTCTTCACATGATAAACAACACGCTGGTTCTTACCGCGTTGCTCTATGATGCTTGGTTTGGAAGTTAACGGGGGATCCTGTCAGCCCCCCTCGTACGGCGAAGGTGGAAAACGGTAAGGCGAGGGCTAATATTGCATGAAGTGGCCCTGGGGTCAGGAATTACCGTCAAGGAGAGCCTCTGCCATACACTTAATGAAATTAATTTTTCCATTTCCCTAACAAGTGTAAACAGTTGGGAAACTTGTGTGATGCCGCGAAGCGGCGCGATTTTTTCAGTTTTATATTGTGAATAGCTGGATTTTGACTGCTTCAAAGCTATTTTAACGATACATTGTTATCTGTCCTCGAGTACCAGACTCACCATGTTAAAACCAAATAGTACCAAATCAGTCCGTATTGAATAATGTGGGTATTCACTGATGACTGATATCCTGGGGGGGAATATATGTTGGCCCCACCCTTTTTCGCTTTGGGGAAGGCATGGCCGGATTGCCCCCCCTGGATCCGCCCCTGGGCGTTAAATGCCCCCTGGTTATCTTCCGAACTAATTATCACAGCGAGACGCACAAGGCGGTATTCAAAAGCGCTCAATAAGACAAAACTAAAGGACGTTCGAAAATTTCCAATTGAAGTCAAATGTCAGGTCACAGTCAGGTCAAATGTCAAAACCGATGTATTTTAGTTTATGGTCTATAATTTCCATCCTAGGCCTTCGATTGCGACCATGATAACCCAAAGCAGGCTCTCAAAGGTATAATACACATCCCGCATGATCGAAAGTGAAATTGTTGGCAAAATAAAAGGTCAAGGTCAGGTCACAAAAGGTCACTATACGCAAAAATCTACGAAAGTCATGCAACATATCTTTTATGGATCATTTTAAGCGTAAAAAATAGATAGTGATCCTCATTTCACCACTAGACATCATGTACAGTCGAGACCATATGTTATGTCCACCTCATCGACACCACCTCTGTCTCCGTCTCTGTCTCTGTCTGTCGGTGCTGCGCAGTGGAATCCAATGCAATTACTACAGCCCTCGCCCCGGTATCAGGAGCGAGGGCATACATAGTGTCATTAGATTTAACTGGGTGCAGCACCGACAGACAGCACCGATGGACAATGCTGACATTTAATTAAACGGGTGCGCTTAAAGGGATTGTTCACCTTGAAAGTTGTCTTGAAGTTCAACCGTACGGTGTATCTTGAGCTCAAAACTACGAATATGACTTTGGTTTGGACAAGCGATGGATATATGTGGAGAAAGAAGTAAGTTTCTCTTTGTATTTCACGAGAAATTGTACGATAGCAGCTGACGTTCTGGCTCCGCCAGACGCCTAGTACAGTCACCGACAAAGGGCCGCCGCGCAGCCCGGGCGGCTGAGCGGATATTAACGAGGCGTCGTGATCAGGTACTACGTGTCAGAGAGTGTCCTACCTCCGGCGCCCGCCTGACCGCGACCTACCGAAGCTATTTTCGGGGGGGGGGACGAAAAAATGCAGACTTATCCTGTGTCGAAACTTCTTTACGTTGCGAGTTTATTCTTCAGCCAAAACTCATTTTTCGATTTGCTCTACAAATCTGCTATCTCGTTAAAACCCTATGTTAACCGCGCAGTGAGGGGGGGGTTGATTCCGCCCCCCCCAGGTTTTCAGGAGTAGCGGAAAAACGGCGGCGCGCAGCGCCGCCCAAATTTCGTACACCTCTTTGGGCATCAATTACCCACACTTTGGTAAAAAGTTTTGACTTGAGGTCATCTCAGGTCGAGGTCACAATCCATGTCAAAGTTGGACCTCACCTTCAAAAATGTTTGCGTTCGTGCAAGCCACAGTCTTTTTTCGAAGTTTTTGAAACTTGCAGGATTTATAGAATATCTACTACAATCGTATATCTCGATTTTTCGTATCGTGACCAAAGGTCAGGTCAATTCGTCCTGAACCTCCCCATTATAAGCTGAATGGGAAAATAAACAAAATGATTTCCCTTTCATAAATATGCATTGGGATCAGGTAATTCTTTCAGATAATGCTATTTTAGCTCATTCTATAATGATCAGGTGGCAAATTGTTGGTCAGTGCATCCTCTAGCACAGGTCATCTGGAGGTCATATCGAGGTCATCAACAATTGTGATTTGCAATGAATCTTGATGAGAAAGAGATAGAGATGATTAGGTTGGACAACAAACGTGTTTTTCGGTCTAGTCTGGGCCGCGTATGCCCCTGAGTGCAACATGACCTAACCTGGGTCAGGCCAAATTGACCTTTGACCTGAGTCAAATAATGAACGTTGACCTTACCAGGTCATCGTATATATGTTCAAAGCGCTCAATGAGACAACACGATGGGTCAAACATGTTTTACCCTATCTTTCTTTAGGTGACATGCTATCTCACGAAAAACTGTTGTTGCTAAAACAGTAATGTTGTGACCTTTCCAGTGACCCCCCCCCCTTCGCCTTCTTGGAGCCCTAAACATTGATTCTGAGATCATTTTGAGGACATACATGCGACAATTGCAAATGTTTCAATGGCTATCGAATTGTCTCCTAATGTTTGCTCCTAAGCTCATCAGATAGTTTCCGAGATATTGGGGTTTCTGGAAAGAGTCTATAAGAGTTCCTAAAACCGGAAAATCTGAGCTTTGGTGACCACGTGGACTAATTGTGTCCATGATGCCAGAGAAACACTGGAAATACTTTCGCTAGGAATTTGCTAGAGCTACTAAATGCCGTTGGTTCCGCTTGGGTCGCTACGTGCGTATGGTTTGGGAGATCCTCACGGGCGGCGGCGGACAATCAACCCTCCCCTGCATTCGTGTTCGGCGCGAAGCTGCCCTGCAGTGCGCGGTTAAAGGTGTAACTGATGTCCCTTTAAAGCGAGAGGCTTTTTAAGAATACTTTCAACGCTAGCTTCCGGCAGACGAAAACAAACATCTCCCCAGATAAATGAAGGCTGTAGGGTTTATTCGGATAGAGCGCTGAAAGGACTGCTGCTAGCCGTTTTCACGAAGGATTTATTCACCGGGTGCATCGACATCGGGTGGTGTCGATGAAGTGGACAGAACATTTGGTCTCGACTGTACATTAAGTTTTTATTAACCCTATTCCCTGCGGGGGCAGATTCTGCCCCTCGGTAGTTTTCCACCTGCCGCTTCTTAACTGTTAGACTTAGCATCTTGAAACTTTTGGGCTGTTCCTAGAATCAAATTACATGTGTTGTGCCATAATTTTGAAGAAAAGGAAAACGGCTAGGCAGAGGCGGCTCCAGACTCATGTTTTTGGGAGGGCGTTAAGAATGCAGTTGTGCGGCGCATAATTCCTTCGAAGTTTGCAGTGCACTAAATGCGTCAGCAACTATGGCACTGCTGTATACATCATGCATACTTGGAATAAACCTATTTTGGAGGAGAGGCGTACTCAGCTTTATAAAATGGGAGGCGATATTCTCCGTTAAATTAGGTCCAATTTTAAATTAGTAAAATGATACAAGGCGTTCCGCACATGGTGCCCCTTTCTTATTTACTTGGATCCGCCTATGCGCAATATATTACATTTAATAAACTACAGCAAAAAGCCCACATGTGACCAGCGGCGGATCCAGAACGGGAGTTGGGGGGGGGGAATTTCGAAAAGTCTCACACAATTCTGAAAAGTTATCGGATTTCGCTTGCTTATGCATTGGTAGCTGATTTAAAGCAAAGTTTTCCTCCGTACAAGTTGCTTAGATTTCCTTCTATAGCATGAAATGTGTCATTTTTTGCCAGTTTTGAACGGTTTGGGGGGGGGGCAATTGCCCATTTTGCCCAACCGTAGATCCGCCACTGCATGTGACGTTTCTATCGTCCCAAACAATCACGAACAGCACATATTTGTTATCAGAAAATCTCCCCGTTTTTCATCCCTGAAAAGAGTATACTTTTTTCCTTTTGGTAATTGTCCCTTTTATATATTGAAGACCATTACATTGGAAGCTCAAAAACTTTTCGTGCGTGAAAATCAGTCGAAGCACATGGCCACAATGACCTTGCATTTTTTGTATTTTTGGCCCCCTGGCCCTCTATTTGTGGACAAAAGAAGAAATTTCGGGGTCCAAAAAGTCATAAAAGTCATCTTGTCATAGCAAATATAAATATGTGTGTTTTTTCATTCAAATCGGCACAGCAGTTCTCGAGATGTCTGGGGGAGGGGGCAGAATCTGCCACCCACGCAGGTTAACTTAACTCTGGCTGTCCGCAGGAAAAGGGGTTAAGCAAAAGTAAAAGTAAAGTCACCAAAGGTCAAAATGTGAAACTGATAAACACAAAAAGCATGTGTATAGACCAGTTTTGTCTGAGAAATACAGTGCTGTGATTTATTTGTCTATATCTTGCCAATAAAAGCAAAAAATACAATATGACGTCATGAGTTGCCAGCACTTAAGATNGCGCCGCCGTTTTTCCGCTACTCCTGAAAAACCTGAGGGGGGGCGGAAATCAACCCCCTGCAGTGCGCGGGTTAATGATTCGGGCATCCACGCATCATTCCAATAATAGTTGACTCCAGACGCCCCGTGTCAAATGATGAAGGTGGAATATTCTAAGCACTCAAAATAACAATAAACCATCGCCAGGGTAGGGGGTGGATGCCACCCCTCGTTTTTCTTCTTCTCGAAATAACTCACATAGTTATCAACGGACTGCGATGAAACTGTCAGTACCCTACTTTAGAACAATGACACATACTCTGACAATTTTGAACATCCAACTATCATGACCCGTGACCTATGACCTGTTTCTCAAGGTCATGCCAGGCGCAACTGGTGTCCCGTAGTATCGATCCTTGTTACATGTGCAGTTTTCGAGTGTTTGTTGTTTAGGAACATATGCAAAGGTGTTTTCAGGTGACAATTGTGTCTTCGCTGAGATTGTGACCTCGACTAACCTTTTCTGAGGTCAACCGAGCTCACTGACCTCCGATAACCTCAGATGACTTTTTTGGCTTCTGGCCGTTTCTAGGACAGTTTATGACGCTGATTTCAAATATGGGATTCATTTTACATAAACGTATGTTCCAGTGGGGTCATGCGCTTCCACAGGTCAACCGAGGTCACTGACCTTAGATGACCTGAAATGACCTTTTTTAAATTTGTCAGTTTCAAGGTCATTTTGTCACGCTGATTCCAAATTTGGCGTGTATTAAGCATACTAAGATGCTCCTTCACCATTTTGGCTCAATCAGTATCCACCACTGATAACCATCATGATTGATTTATAACGCCAAGTGATGATAATAGTGAGTTAAAGGGATAGTGCCACCTCGGGAGGATTTCTAAAAAGCAGCTTGAATGAATGCTGGGAATTAATTGTCATGTATGCTCTTGCTCAAACATGCCCTAAAGCAATGTATCGGCAAAGCATTTTTCTTTTTTCTCACTCCCCTATATCGTTTGCCCCGATTGTCCACAGCACTAAATTTAATGGACGACCGCCCTTGATGGGCCGATGGCACACTCTACTAGTACTTATATATTGCCAATAGATGTCGCTACGTAAAGCTGACGCGCTATGTTTTTCATTAATTATTCTTTCATATTAAACTGTATAGTTTCTATCACTTGCTTTGTGAATGAGGGGAAGCAAAATACGTGATTTTTATCCGTTTTGGATTTAATCTGTCGTCAGAAATGTGTACAGTTGCTGGGCGATGGCATACACTACTTAGGCTTAGATATTAGTACTAGTACTAGATACTTGCCATAGATGTTACTACCGGTTTGGTATAAGCTATGGCTCCGCGCCCAAAGCCATAAGGTCTGGAATTTCGCCGCGGCCTGACTTGAAACTTCTATCTGTGGTTTAGAGGGTAATGTCACTTAACTTTTACAGCCGAAGTCGAGCCTCAAATATTTTGCTATTTCTTGCTGTTTTATTTAGGTTTATTTTATTTTAAAGAGGCTAAGATTGTTGACAATAAATTAATGATACGCTTTTTATTTTTTTAAAGTGACTGGACGGAATGATGATTTGAGTTTGGCAAATTTCAAAAGAAAAATTTAGCCGCAAAGAAGATATTCAAAATAGTTTGGCGTAGGCAAGATTCCAATTTTACGAATGATTGCCAATCATTGAGGTGCTAAAGTCTTTTTGATCTAACAGGGTCAGTTTTCGGAACCAGATTTTGGCAGGTTGAAATGCGGACCGCTTAATCTACCGATACACACCAAAAACCCAATATCGGCCCGCAAGGTGGCACTCTCCCTTTAAGTAGCATGAAAGCATCAATCAGCTAAAAAACCGTTGCGCAGACTTTTGGTTGTGACGTCATAACTCCGTGACCTAACCTGACCTGGAACCTTTTCTGGTGTCAAAATGTTCCAAATGTTCTACCGGCCTACCAAAATTGATTGATGTCACTGTAGTGGATCGGAAGTTATTGAGAATAACTACAGGGACGAACGACCACTTTGTGGCATCGTGCCATTGCTATCAATGCATTTTTACAGGGTTTTGGTTTTTCAGAGGTGGTAGTTTTTTGGAAAGGATAACCAAAATCGATGTACCAAGTCTCTTTTGAATGTTCATGGAACATGTTCTGTCTGTCTTTTTTTTGCATTTTCGAAAAAGTCCATTTTATAGTACACCCCTATCATAATGTGAATAATAATATCGCAGTAACCGGCGGAACCACATTTAATATATACTAAGCTTGCTGTAGTAACAAACTCATAATAGATACGACTTGTTAGGGTGGGGCATGACAATGTTTCGATTCAGCAGAAGAAAAGGAAGCATAGCAATACACCACCGAAATTAACTGTTCGTCAGGTCAGTCCTCACCTATGATTTTTCCGATCTCCCACAGTTTGAGGTCTTGATTCTGCTGTTTGACCGTCTCCCACACACTCTTACTGTACCTCATATAGGGCATGAGCGGTTTCTCGGGCCCCTTTGGTGGTTTCGGTGGCTGTGCCATAACCTGGAAACAAATGAGAAGAACTCTGGCTTAGTCAATCTAATGCTATTAGCTTTTAACTTATCAGCTCTAAAAATGTTGGTCGGTAGAAATGCAAACATCAAAGACTGGCAACGACAGGGGGATGTTCGGTGTAAGCCCCTATGTCCCCGAAGCATAACACTTAAGGAGCGTAAAATCAGACCCAGCACGAAGCATAATAAATACATAAAAATATCAAAACGCCCCTGCAAAAGATGGTATGTATTACTAAATATCATAATGAATTATTCGCTACTATTTCAGATCAAAGACTTAAGCGACTGCGTTTAACTATCAGTACAAGTTACTTACCACTGGCTTGCTCCCGACTCTCTGCGGATTAAAGTTGGGATTGCTTGTAGCCGGAGTGAAGGGACTGATATTTGACTCTTTCTGAAACGTAAAAAATCAATGTAAGACAAAGGCTCATGAATCAAACGAACAACGACAAAAGAAGGAATATATGCGAAGAGAATCTATATATGCAGTGCGCTCATGAACCCTTAGATAGCTACAGTAAATTACTTTTCAGCACAGTTTACACGATTATGCTATAAATAAATGCTTTTCTAAAAGAAAGTAAATTACTTCGACAATTTAAAGGCTTTAGCACTGCGAGATACCCGATTTCAAAGAGCATTTATCAATGACTACGAAACTACTATTTTGTTATTGTATTACCTTTGCCCGCCACCAACCCTTAGAGCTTAGCTGCTCTGTGCTGGCCGGAGTGCTGCGCTGCCGTTCAGTTAGCAGTGCGGCCGGGGCGGACTACAGTCTACAGTACCCCCCGGCACCCAGTGGTCGGACGCAGCCGGTGGCCGGGGCGACTTACAGTCTACAGTACCCCCCGGCACCCAGTGGTCGGACGCAGGCCGTGGCCGGGGCGGACTACAGTCTACAGTACCCCCCGGCACCCAGTGGTCGGACGCAGCCGGTGGCCGAGCAGGACGCGCCTGTTCGCGCTAATGACACTGCTACATTTAGAAACATGAGTTTCGGTATTCTTAGTTTTGGCCCTCATCTTATAGTCAAGCAATTTATAGAAGACATCAGATAATTGCATTACGTCAAAAACAGTAAAGTACGTTCCACAATATAGTAACGTGTCATTGAACCCGCGCTTGACCGGCACTATGGGACGGATCGACTTCAAAATGCCTCTTAATTCGAAAAATAAAACTTCGATTTAAGAAAAGATAGAGATAATCTTCTGTGCAGAATTGACCGGCGCATCGAGTGGTAGTATTTGTTTTGGCGTTCAACTGTTGCTATGTGACAAAAAAATGTATTTAAGTCAGGCAACGTCGCCCAAGCAGCGTGCGCACTTGGAGTAGCCGAGTGAACTACCTAAACTTCATCATTCATTTAGCGCAAAATGTATCCTCCTATGTTGAAACTAAGTATGCCAACGTAAACGTGGGTCTTTCAGCTTATTATACACCCTTAACCGCATTGCTTAACTGTTTTTTTAAGCATGTTAAAGGCACTTGAAATATCGCTTACAATATTGATTCTTGGTATTTTATATTTTCATTTAAATCTAAGCCTGCAAAAAAAATGCAGCCAGTCGTCGCCAAGTTTTTGTCATGACTTATCGCGGAAACATTATGCCAAAGTGTTGCAAAATAATTATTTTGCGTCTCTTTGCGTCTCTGTGAGATATGGTAGTTTGAAGTTAGCGTTTGAAGTTAGCGTTCGTGTGGCTGGTGCGGCTAACACATGCGATGAGGCCGTTCCGTCTTAACCAGCGCGTTACTGGGGTATATTTCATAACGCGAGTTACTGGGGGGGGGGGCTATTTATACCCCCCGCCCCCTCTGATCTAACGAAACTACTGGACCGATCTTAAAAAATGCGAACGGCATTCTTGATTAGCGTTATCAAATTTGTCGAAGGAAACCTAATAATTAGTTATCCCAGGGTGTCACCGCATGACGTTCACAGTCACATCAAATAAAAATGTTTGACCCGTGCCATCAAAGTCCGGTGGTCGGCATTTTCGCTAAAAAAAAAAAAAAAAAAAAAAAAAATGTAAATCGGTATGAATTCATGGTATCTGACACCTTCTAATTACCATTTAAAGCTTATTTTTGACCTGTGGGTCAGGTGCAAGGGTCATCCGAGGTCACGAGGTCAAATTGAAGATTACGGGTCATTAGGAGTTGTAACACATGTTTATGGGTTCGTTTATCGGTTAGAACGCAAAAAATGACCTTGGAACATGTTTTTTTTACATACAAATTGAAGAAAAAGCAAAAAACGGAAATGCACTTTTCTGCTTATTGTTATACAGTAAGGTGGTCTAATTTTGTCTTTGAAAGGCTGTCACTCAGTCATTTTTTAAGATATTGACTTCAAACTTTCTACACACATTCATTGGGATCAACTCAATTACATATATTCTGTTTTTTTGAAAATTCGATTATTTTTTGAAAATTTTCAAAAAACCAAAAACAAATGTCTTTGGAATTCTCAAAATTTTCAATTCCAATTTTTTGACAAATCCGAGATAGCAGTCTGATAGCCCAACTTATTATCTGTCGTTTGGTGTTTGACGATTGAGTTTATCTTTACAACTGTACCTTTGGCAGCGTTTCCCGCGAACCCTCATTTTTCAACAAAAACCGCAGAACATGACGTCACTCTGACGTCATTTCCGGTGACCTATCAGCCTCGTCTTTTTCCATTCACGCAGCATGTGTTCAAATTGATCAGGGAAAGGAACTGAAAGTTACCTGGTTCACGATACCTACGTTGGTTTAGGAGACTATTGCAGATAACGGGATGGGGGGCTATAAATAGCCCCCCCCCCCAGTAACTCGCGGGTTAAGTTCGACCCATTAAAGGCTATTGTGGGAGATTTTGGATTAGTTGAGTTACAGTGGTTGCCATGGTAACGGTAACAAAGTAACGCAGTGAACATGGTAACGCAGTGGTTACCATGGTAACCCATCGTCCCGCGCGCCGCACTCGGGGTCGGGTCGCGGCGCCGGCGCTCCCCGCCACGCCTGGCGCCCCTGTTTGCCTGTCCTTCGACTGTCCGTGTGAGTGCCTGGGTGTGTGGGGAATGAGTGGAGTGCTTTCATCTAGCCAGTTTGGAGCAAGGTGTCTACTCAGGAGTCATTGCGCCTGAGTGAGTGCTTTCAGTGAGTGCCCGAGTGAGTGAGTGCAAGCACTTGGCTGAGTGAGTGAGTCAGCGAGACTATAGTGACGTGGAGAGTGAAGAGGAACTTTACATGTGGTGCAGGCTAAGCATCGAGACCTGCTCCGGCTTGTGGTGCCTGCTCGCCGTTGGGTGCGTGCCCTGGTCACTGGTGCTGCCCCTGCTAGGCCACCACAGCACGCCCGGCGCGCGACCGCCCCTGGTCCGGGTGACCTTGAAACGGTATTTGTTTTCGGTCAGCTGTGACACGTCGGACCGGCCTGTACCCGCCGGCGCTGGGTCTGCGCTGCCGCGCGGCCAATCAGCTGACTCTGGCAGCCACCGGCGCCGGACCAGGCGAGGCAGGCGCGCCCCCAGCGCTAGAAAGCGGGGGAGCAGGGGCGCCCGGCGCCGGGAGGATCATCATCCGCGGCCCACTGCTGGTACGGGTCTGATCATCGGTGTGCTCAATGTCCAGAGCATGAAACCTAAACTACTGGAGCTTGCCGATCAGCTGCATTGTGGCAAATACGACTTGATGTGCATCACAGAGACCTGGTTGAAGAAATCCACTCCTAACCGGCTACTGGTGTTGCCCGGGTACCAGCTTCATCGAGTAGACCGCCCCGACAACAGAGGAACGGCGCGGGTGGCGTGGCGGCCGGGACGGCATTCAGCGGCGTCTCCAACTCAAGATTGCCCGTGGACTGCTCATCCGGGCATCAAGCTAGAGTCGCTCTGGCTTAGTTAAGCCGGCCGGAGCGCAGTTTGTGCTTTGCTCTGCGTACCTCCACCTAGAACGAAACATCGCTGATCTGAGGTGTTGATTTTGCCAGATTTAGAGGCGCCTGTATCAGAACGTTACTGTACATTATCCGGGTTGTAAAGTGTTTATCTGCGGAGATTTAAATTGCTGCTGGTTGAAACCTGACACAGGCCCCGCTAAGCGCGCTTTAAATGGTTTTACTTCAGACCTCTCGCTGACCCAATGTGTGACGTCACCCACCTATTTTTTTCCGGCTCATCACTCGATGTTTTTATCACTAAACTGTCGCGACGTTGTTCAGTCCGTTCACTTAAGTTTTGTCATTTAGCACCCACAGTTTGTTCGCCGATTTATGAATGCCTCGTTTTATTCTAATCCTCCGTGTTTTTCTACCAGGAGTGCGTCGCACTCGCTGCCTCCGCCGTATTGATCCCGATCTTTTACATCCGATCTTGCGTGGACCGATTGGAGTGCCGTTTTTAAAGTGCCCCCACGGTCAGCGGAAGTGGACAGTTTTGTTGTCATTTATTTTACCTGTGATAGACACCCATGGCTCCCGGCAGGACTGTACGAATCCGAACCCCAGCTCGCCCCACAACCCCTGCTCGCGTGTCAGATGCCACTAAAGCTTTGATGTGTCGCGTCGTGGGGCGCTTGGCGGATTCGGACACGGCGTTCCACCGAGGTCCCGTGACGCGAATCGGCAGTAGCGTCCGCCATTAGGACGCAGACCAGTCGTGACGATGTCGAGCAAGCGCATCCGCGGAGAAAGGGCGAAAGTCAATGTGGGATTCTTTATAATGACCTTTTGTTGCCGGTAAAGCGGTCCTCTCGTGAGAAGCCTGCGCTTCAGTCGACCAAACTGAACCAATATTGTCAGCGTCGGACCGCGCCGTGGTGGTGAGGTCGCCGGCGTTGGGTGATGGTGTCGGACGGTGGCGTGTCGCCTGCCGCGTGTTCGTGCCTGGCGCGCTCGAGCTGGTGCCGCTGTCACTAGCGGAAGCTCGAGCCATCATTTCAGGCATGAATGGCTCGTCGGCTTGCAGGTTGACGCACGGCATCAGCATCCACATGTTTCGCATGTGTCTTGAACTCGATCGAGCGGAGGTTTATTACATTTGGTCAATTCAGCAGTTCTACCCAATCCGACGTCCTCAAACCTGGAAACATCCCTGGTACACCCTATCCTTATAGGTCCGGTGACCCCCTCCGACCCATCCAATTTTCGTCCTAACGGCGTGTATCCACTATGGAATTGGGACAAAGTTCAACCTTCTGCAGGATACCGATATTTTAAGTTCAAGGAAAACAAACTTTGGCACCATGTACATGTAACATGTCACCGGTCCTCATCAGCGGATAAGTTTCCTTTCTGCGCCCAGGCGGTCTGCCAGGCGCACGCGCTTTGTGAGCCCCTCTTTCATTTTTCGCGGTACAGATATATCCAGTTGCCTCACACAGCTCCTGATTCGGGCTCGTAAAATCTGGTCAGATGATGCTGTCCAGCCACCAAAGTAAACCTCTTGCTTCAGGATCCCTCAGAACTCTTCGATGGGCCTCAGCTGAGGGACGTTTGGGGGGTTCATATCACGTGCCACTGTGGGCACTCCCGCTTCCAGACAGTAGATTCGCTGTGGCTCGAGCATACTGCGCTGTGGCCAGATCCGGCCAGAAGATATACCCTCATGTGGGGTATTGCGAGGCCAGGTACGGCAGAAGCACCTTCTTGAGGCACTTTTCGCGATAGACGGCGGGGGTCCCCTCGGTCAAAACACGGTAAAGAAATAGGGGATATTCGGGAGACTGAGAACGAGGGAGCGTTCAGCGGACGTGGCAGTCGACGACAGGCTGTGGGAAAGTTTTTTTAAAACTGGAAAGGTGTCACGCGTACGCCATTTCACAGCCAAGAAGGACGCAACGTTACGGGGAGACTGCTAATAACGCATCATACGGACAATGGTGTAAAAAACACTATTTCTACCATTTCATGGTAAGTCGGCCGATCCTGGCGGTAGTGCAGTGCCCAGTGGACCGCTTATGGTCGCTGGGCAAAATTCAACATCCGTCAACTCCCGGCAGAAAATGACAACGGCACCGGTGTTCCCAGTGCGGATCACCCATCCAAGTAACTAACCGGGCCCGATGCTGCTTGACTTCAGTGATCGGACGGGAACTGGTATTTTCAGCATGGTATGGTCGTTGCCGACGGAACGAGACACAGCCGTCGGTTTTGTTTGGAAACGCGTGTAGCGAGTGAGTGCAGGGCATTACTGTTTTCGTTGTGTCCGAGACGTGTGACTGACCGTATGTGTGTTTTATTTTTTTGATTTTTCAACATTTCGAGTCAAGTCGAACATGCTGAACACGATGGTGCTACACGATGTGACACAGTGTCTTAACTTCGTCTGAAACCACCCTTCACTGAAATTATAAGACAAATAAAAAAAACGAAGCACCATACTAGTGTTGTTGGATTTTGAAAAATATCAAAAACGAACAACACCATCGTGTTCAGCATGCTTGACTTAGTCTCAAACCACCC
>VOPJ01007437.1:0-11833 GCA_014673585.1 Semibalanus balanoides
ACGCAACCTATAATTAACTTTACATCAAAATATCAAGTGACCCATTAGGTCTTCCGTCGCCAATATGAGATTACATAAATTTTTAATTAGATATACAAGGAGAAGGTAGTTGGACAAATTCCTACCCTCCGTTTAATTCTGATTGCTTCCAGAAAAAGTCCAGGAACAATTCAAAAACGCGTTTAGTTAACAAAGCCTAACTTTATTTGATAAAGGTTGGACGTTTTTAATCTGCCACTAGGGAAAAAGGGATTGAATTACCACGGGAGCTTATATATCTTTATATTGTATTCATTCACACACAATTTTGGTCAAATACAAGCAAGCCACGAGACGGTTGGCCTCGAGAAATCATCAATATACAATATTCGTAAAATTACGAGACCTCTTGGCTGGTCCTAAAGCTACGACAATTATCTCCATTTTGTTCGCAATCTGGAGGGTGGAGACAGCCGGTTTACCCCAATCTCTATCATAGCCGGTCCCTCCCCTCTCTGTTATGACTGGTATCATCAGCAAGGACTATTCATTAACTCAGTGTTTTAACAAACTGTTTTTGAAAATACCAGTGCTTAGCACTGATCGGACGGACTCGATTTCTTTACTATTAACATACAAACAATGCTAAATGATTCCTGCTGAAAAAGTAAGATTTAAAAACATTTTAATACATTTGGTAATCCCTAAATCGGTCTTAGCGTTTTCGCACTCATAAATAACATCAGCAACCCAAACTGACTGGGTTAATTGACAGGTTATCCTAACTTGACGATGATCAAGACCCAGATCAGTTAAGAGGCATTTTAGCTAAAATCCCGAACAACAGGGCCCAGGTCACGTGATGACCTCACCTCCAAAACCAACACTTGTTTGTCTACCACCACCAACACTTGTTTGTCTACCACCACCAACACTTGTTTGTCTACCACCACCAACACTTGTTTGTCAATAGCTCTCGACAGAATCAAGATAGATAAGTGGAAAAGGTACCAATGTGCTTTATCGTTGAGACACGTCTCCCAATATGCAACATGACCTATTTGGGTCCAAGGGCGGATCCAGGGGCAATCCGGCCATGTCCCCTCCCCAAATGTCTGAAATTGGAGCAAAATTGTGACGTTTCCTGATATAAAATAAAATATAAGCAACTTTTACTAGGGACGGTTTGTTTTAAATCCGCTATCAATGCACAAACAAGCGGAATCCGTTGAGTTTGCAGAATAATGTGATACTTTGTGGACTTTCACCCCCTCCCCAACCACTGGTGGCTTCTCCCAAACTACCGTTCTGGATCCGCCCCTGCTTGGGTCACCACTAGAACTTGACCCGAGGTCAAATTTCTCAGTTGACCTAACCTGGTCAGATGAATATGATTCGAAGCTCCTTGACGCGACAAACATGATGGTGTTAAACGTATTGCTTTATTCTTATTAGGTAAAAAGTTATTTGTGAGAAGAAAAAAAAAACAGTTCGGCTAAAAATAACCCTTTTGATCTTTGATGACCTCTGTAGAATAGACTATCGACCTGAGCTCAAATTTTGAGGACTTGATGGCAATTACAAATTTTCAAAAACTTTGGATGTGCTTTTTACGTTTTGTTCCTAGAATATCACAGTTTACGGAGATATTTTGGGGGTATTTGAGCGAAGTTCTAATCTGGAAAATCCTGAAATTTTTATGACCTCTGGTGAGTGGTGGGGTGACCTTAAAGGAAATAGTTTTTCACCTTCAACATGGGTTTTGAACTGAGATAGCAGTTTTGTAGCTCGTGTTGAAAAAACCCTAACTGCAAGTCTTCTGGGCTGAAAGGGCTCTCCAGCCGAATATATTTGACTTTTTGTCGAATGATTATGGGACTCACACACCTGGGCAGAGGCTATTGTGGGCCCCACACACCTGGGCAGAGGCCATACAGTAATCTTACGCGACTATACATTCAAATCTGATTGGCTGAGCCACGTTTGAAGTTGCGGAGAGTACGCATATAGTTTTGATGAAATTAATAATTTAGTACTTCTATCCTGAATCGGCGCGATCGTATGGCTATTTTTGACATTTAAAAGAAGTTGTATTTGAAAATAATAATAAATTGTGTTTGAAAAAAAAAAAATCCAGGTGGAGCTTTTCCTTTAATATTGACCTGAACCTAAAAAGACCCAATAATTTCGATCGAGCTTGTTCGAGTTATCCAACACCGTTTTTCGCGCTTGTCGCTAAGTTATCATTTTTTTTAGATCATAGGGGGCGAAAATCTACCATCCAGGGGCGTGTAACTTTACTCCGGGGCTCTACGGGTGCGTGTTAAGTAAATTGTTCTCCTTCGATTTTTTTTTTTCAAACACGATTTGGGTTATATTTTTTAATGCACTTCTTTCAATTGTCAAAAATGCCAGACATCGCGCCGATTCAGGGACAGAGAACGTAATTATTAATTTTATAAAAAATAAAAGCTGTATGTCATACCTTGCTCAGCAGGTCCTTACGTTTGTGCGATGAATCAAATGCTCGCCAATCAGATTCGAAAGAGTCGGCTTCAGCCAAATCAGATTCGAAGGTAATCGAAAGCTACAAGCTGATTGGCTGATATATATATATATATATATATATATATTATATATATATATATATTATATATATATATATAAGCATAGCGAAGGCGTGGGATCAGGATTTCGGTCAGGAAAAAAATGTTGGACACCACTGGCATGATACGTATGTGCAGATTTAATGGTTTTGTGAAACGGCCTTTCTCAGATCTTACCTACCGTATCTATTTGCGTATTACATGAAACTACGTAATGAGTATTTTGGTAAATTGCCATACAAAAAGTTGAGCGTCACCATAGGGCGAGAACGGCCTCAGGGGGGGGGGGGGCGCCCATGCGCCTCCCCTGGATCCACGCCTGCGTAGGCGAGGCCCCGAGCCATCCGCATTTCAATATCAAACAACTGACAGCCTCTGTCCCGGTATGCGATTTCTTTGTACGGGCCACTTCTCTATGCCCAAGCCCACATCCTCGACACCAAGTTCAAATATTATTCGGCTGGAGAGTCTTTTTCAGCTAAGAAAACTTGCAGACAGTTTTTTTTCAACACGGGTCTAAAAGACTGTATCTCAGTCAAACTCCATGTTGGAAGGTGAACTTTTTCCTTTAAATGACTTTTCGAGAAAATAAGTTAACCATGCGTTTGCAAACAGCACTTACTTAACATTAATATGCAACGGGTTCGTAATATTTGACAATTTCAGAAAGGTAAATATCCTTTAAAAATGGATCTCAATCGTTTAGGATTTTATGTCAAAAAGTAGGACTTCAACCTCGCTCATTGATAGGTATATTTGCTGTCACTCAGGGACGTAGCCACGGGGGGAACGGAGCTTAATGCCCCCCTGAGCAAAATAATTTACACTAGCAGAAGGGAATTCTCTGAGACCCGACGCTATCCCCCGTCAACAACATCCCTATTGGTGGAGTGACGAAATTTGATTCCTATCACCGCGTGCCCCCTGAATAAAATACTGACTACAGTGCCTGCCGTCCTGGTACTTCATGTCCTAGTTGTCGAAGGAAACAGCTTACATCGGATTCGCATAACATTCCACCGTTTTGCCAAATACTCACAGTACCCAGTAGCACATAACGTTGTCAACAACGTCATGGAACGTTGACAAACGTCAGGACAACGTTCATACGATACGACGTAATTTTGTCGTGAAAACGTCACAACGTCGTGAGTTAATGTTGTGCTACTAGGGTAAGTTATTAATACGCAAATAGATAGATAGGTATTCTGAGAAAGGCCGTTTCATAAACCATTAAATCTCACATTCGTATCATGCAGTGGTGTCCAACATTTTTTTTTTTTTTTTAGTGGGGCCAGTCAGGGGTTTGGGGAACAGCCATGGTGGCTTCAGGCGCGATCCAGGATTTTGGTCAGGAGGCGCCACATAGTGGTCGCCGTCAGCGAAATTTTGTTGTCCGGAGGGGAGGGGGTAGAGCGGCACAGAAATGTTGTTGACCGGTGGGGGGTGGAGCGTGATCGAAACCAAAAAGTTACGCCCTACGGGCGCGCTTGACGGGCGCGACCTGGCTGCGACTGGGCTCAGGGGAAGGGGGGCTAGCGCTCCACCTAGATCCGCGCCTGGGTTTGATGGGGCCAGCCCCGTAGTTAAAATCCTGTGAATATCATGGCTCATTGGTGGCTAGACTCCAGCCAGAGCAATCCTGCCCCCCCCCCCTGCCTTCCCATTCGCCATCCCTCAGGTGGCGACGCCTCTGGTCTCATGTTTGAAAATTGATGAGGCATAAACACACGTGACGCAATGTCCATAAAGTTAGCAACGTATTCGTATTCAAATACGGATTCAATGTGAAGCCTCCAATGGCACCCAATGTGGAAGGACCGATGTAGCCTCACATCCCTCAGGGCTGCTTGATCGATGAGCTTCTCGACGTGTTCGAAAACCCTAAGCAAACTGACCTGGTATGCAATGCGTGGAATGCGTGATGCGATGTTTTGCTTCGTCGGAGTGGCTCGTACCAGCCGAGTCAGGTGACGACACACCCACCAGAGCGTCCAAACAAACTGACTGGAGCCAGGGGCCGGGGGCCGGACCGAGACCGAGGAGACGGTCCAGACTGCGCCTCCTGGCGTCCGACTATCGGCCTGCCGATCAGCTACTGACCTTCGCCGGGCGCGAGGACCCGGCAAAGGAGCTGTCCCTTACCGGCCCGACCAGCCGACAGACAACGTGTTGACACTGACCAGTGGCGTGCGCAGACATTTGCATAGGATCAGGTCATGGCCTTCAGGGGCGACACCTGATCGACAGGGGCGCCACCACTATTGGCGAAAACTTGTCAGCTGGGGCGCCTCTCCTTCCAGGTGCCGTCACTGGCCGGTGGGACTCCGTCACTGGCCGGAGGGACGCCGTCACTAGCTGGAGGGGCGTCGTCACTGACCGGAGGGGCGCTATCACTGGCCAGAAGGGCACTGTCACGGGCCGGATAGGGGCCGTCACTAGTCGCCGTCACTCGCTTGAGGGGCGTGATCACTGGCCGGAGGGGCGCTGTCACGGGCCGAAGAAGCGCCGTCTATGGCAGGGAGTGCTCTCACTGGTCGTGGATGCCGTCACTGGCTGGGGGAGCATCATCACTGGCTGGAGTGAAGCCATCACTGGATGGAGTGGCGCCGTCACTGATCAGAGTGGCGCCAGCTTTGAATTGGCACCTCAGGTTCAAAGGACCAGGTCATGCCCTGAATGACCGTATACTCGGTCCGCCACTGTCACTGACACACACACTGCATTCACGTGTCGAAGTGGATCAGTTTACAGACAACCTGTGTACCTGCTATCAGGGGTATAGGATCCTTTTCAGTTGGAAGCTCCAGCCCCCCCCCCCCCAACTTCGATTTAGCCCCCCCCAACTTGGACGAGGAAGTGGATCAAATCCCGGGAGAAATCTGCATTTTGTGGTGGATTGTGATGGTACATTAAGCGATTTTTCCAGATCAGCCCCCAGGGGTGCAGCCAAGGTGTGAAGTGAGGGAATAGTCCCCCTCCCCTACGGGTCTCAGGGGGCCACCGAGATTCACCCAGATACCATTTGCATAAGCTAAAATGGCTTTTAAAAGGCCACAGCAAATACCTTAAATCAGGAGGCGCGAAACCTCTCGGCTCTCGCGCATGTCCGGGGGCCGATTGAGCCCTTCCAGCCCAGGGCCCCAAAAAACCTGCCCTGGGGCCTCTCAAGCATGTCTAAGTGCCCATTAAGCCCACTCAGGGGCCAAAAAAACTGCCCATGGGCCTCTTGAGTCCAGGGGCGTCGCCGACGGGGGGGATTGCGACCCCCCACTTTTGAAAACCGGGTGGTTGACCCCCCACTTTTTATGGCGAAAATATTTTTAATCATACCGAGAGGTGCAACCAAAAGAAGGAATTACCTGAGGCTTGGTTCCAATCACGGTCTGGTTCTTATATCAAAATTTGTGTTCAACTTCCTAAAAATACAATTTCAACGACGCTTCGCAGCGTCACATCGGTGGTTATCGTATCATCATAGCAAAGTCATTGCCTTCGGTTCGTTGTAACGCTGAATTAAATACAAAGTATTTTTAGTTACTTGTCCTCTACAAGGCCCACCGCCAATATTTCTTGGTTTTATCAGGCAAACCCATATTAATTTTGCTTATAAGCAAAAGGGCTCTTATAAGAGCCCATGCCATGATACCGCGCTTTGCGCGGTCTCGTCGGCCCTTTTCGGCGCGCTGCGCACGCCGAAAAGGGCCCGCGCCAGGCCTCGAAAAGGGCCCGCATCCAGGGGGCGGCCGCCTCCGACGCCCTCCCCCTTGGCTACATGCCTGGCAGACTGGCAGAGAATGTCCACTGGTAAGCCCGCAGTCCGGGCAGTCGTCGGGGGAATCGGTGCAACCGCAAACTACAAACAGGTCAGATGAAATCAGTGCTGGGTTGACCATTTGCAATCGCTTGGACGCGTTCGCTTGGTGTAATGTCAGTTGATATTACACTTATGGGTGATAGCGAACAATGTTTTGTGGGGAGGTATGCTCAGCGAAATTGTTTTATCCTGGAACTAAATAAAAAGACGGCACAAGTAATCAAAACAAATGAAGGAAAATATGCAGCGTACAGGGAGATGCACAGGAATCTAGCTGCCATATCGTCGATGAGAAGTTGGCAGCTCCTCGTTTTCTGCGCATCTGTTTCAATCATCCCGCAGGCGTTTATTTACGTTGTGTTACGTTTTAGAGCTTGAACCCGTGAATATCCAGTCGCTTACAGGAGGATTTCGCTCTGTTTTATTGTTATATTTGACATAGTTTTTGATAACATGGAGTCAAAACCACTTACTTTTCAATTCTCTAAAGCTGTTAAAAAATCTTCTGTCATTCAGACTTCTCTGAACTCTTCTGAAAAGAAAGAAGAAGTGGACTTCGTTAAATCGCTCGATGACGGTGGTATTGAAAGGTAATAAACGACAGATAACTTTAATATATACTAATCAATATTTGTATCGTCCTAGTAGCATTATATATTTTTTTCTGTTTCACTATCATATACTTTTTAATGTAGGATTTTGCGCTATTGTCAATTTTGTTTTGTCGGCAATCACCAATCAGTAGAACAAGAATGAAGGGTACCGGTAGGGCAGGCGTCACACTTCTGTACACAGCTCTGTAGGTAGTTTGTAGCCATTAAGACCAATTGATACTCCTCCCAATGACGCTATCAAGCCGGCTGCACCGCCTGCCACTTGTTCAGGCTTGTCACACCACCTTGACCTAAGTGTTGTGTACAGAAGTGTGACGCCTGCCCTACCAATGCCGAACAAAGTAGGTACATCTTAAGCTGAGCTGTCTAAAGGTACCTAACTATGTAGGGTCTCAACAACCATAATCTTGGACACATCAAACATCATACATTTAATGCTATCAGAATGCAGATGATGCAGATTCAATGAAGCACTGATAGTTTTTTCAATGCCTTTACTTGTTGGTGCACCCTGATAGCATGAAAGTCTGATGTTTGGGGATGTGACCAAAGATTAGATCTTAGCCCTACCAACTTGTTAAGGAAATTTTGACATAATTCGTATTGAATTTGAATATAAAAATTGACCTTTGATAAAAGTTTTCCCTTGTCCCTTGGACCATATCAATCTCAATATAATGGCCTTCATCAATGTGAAGTAGCAGCAATAACACAAATAATCCATGAGGCTAGGCTGTTATAAAGGGTAAGGGTACTAATGCCAGTCACATCAAAATATGTTCTTCTCATGCTTTTGGTGGTGTAGGTGGTACTGGTGTAATTTATCACTGATACACCCAGATATCATGACAAGTCTGGTAGCCGGCAGGTAGGTACTTGTATTTTGATGTCACCAGTAATTTAACCTTTACCTTATTTTTTGATAATTATATAGATAAACTTCTTATTTTTAGGAATGTGGGAAAAGACATGGTACTTCTATGATAGCTTACCATGATACAATT
The DNA here is from genome assembly GCA_014673585.1 of Semibalanus balanoides. NCBI lineage: Eukaryota > Metazoa > Arthropoda > Thecostraca > Balanomorpha > Balanidae > Semibalanus > Semibalanus balanoides. Next base: position 8,021 of record VOPJ01007437.1, read on the forward strand.
GCCATGTTTTATTGTTGAGTGTAACAGTGTTTGTGAGCTCTATCAATATAATGGTATCTTTCCTGGTCATCAATGTGAGGGTATCAAATGTATAGTCTCAAATGTCTAATGAATGGTCTCAACTATCCTAATAGTCTTGGATTTTCATGCATGACATTTTAATCAAGCAATTATGCAGTTAACCTGATAAAAAGTAGCTATTGGAAGAATTATCATTCAATAATAGTCAGCAAAATGATATAGCAGCAACATATATCTTTGCTTATAGTTTATTTGGACTCCAATAATAGTGCATCCTGTGATTGATAAGAGTTGGAGAAAGTGTAGCAACTTGTTCATTCTAAAGAGTTTGTTCCAAATGATCATTTATGCTTATAATAGGTATACTTTTTAAAAGAAAAGTCAAATTCATCTAACATTTTTCAATTCACAAATCAACATTAGAAAACATCATCACATCAACATCTTTTTCATCATCACATCAACCCATTTCCATTCCTCTGATGTTGATTTGTTAATCGAAACATGTTATAATAATTTGACTTTTCTTTTGAATAAAATAATACACCTTAACCTATCATTAGCAGAAATGATCATTTGGAACAACTTCTTAACATCATGTGATTGATTAGCTTCTTCTAGAATAGAATGGAAGTTTATTTCCCATTCCAATTTGCATTATGATGGAAAAGAATGAATCTTTTAAGTTTAAGACTATATTATGATCCTAGGTGCACCATGACATGTTAAGTTAATTTAGCAGTATGTTCAGCATTCTCTACATGTAAGTAAAAGGTGTAAAAGCCAAGTCTTGCTGCCAAGTTGCAGCCAAGCCAAGTTACAAATTCTTGCTGATATTATCTGGAAAAAATGAGTACTTTTTTACCCATTATTTACCTTAATTTGTGTGCAATATTGATCTTTTTTCAAAATATGAATCATATTAAAGCCATTAAATTGTGTTGTATTTTTGCTATGTCCAGTATTGTGTGAATACATTTATGAGTCAAATATGTGTAATGGCACAGATTGCTTTCATATTTCACATTTTTTTTTGTTTTCAGCACAAAGAAGAGAAAGGAATATGTTCCACTTGTGATTCCCCTGAAGAAACCAAAGCTGAAATCTACTCAGAGTGGCCAGATAAAACAATCTTCAGCAGAAGCCAATGGCAAAGACCAGGACTCCACCACAGGAGAGAAAAGCTTAGATGCAGTGGCTGCAGAAGAAATTTTGCAAGGTAAAGGTTTCTTGCAATACATGTTTGCAGTATGTAGATATGCTACACAATAACAAAATTATGTTTATTTGATGATACAACTATTTTTAAAGACGGGGAAATGCAGGCAAAGCTGATGTCGAATACCCCGAGGAGGTAGTTTCATAACATTTAACATTTTAGTCATCTCACAGTGTTATTAATAATTCATGCATTGTTTCAGGTTCTTTATGGCATGTGTTACAATCATGAGTCACAAGTTTCTTCATGGTCTGATGGAGTTTTTGCTTGCCTATGCTGAGAGGGTTTTGCTGGTTTGTAGAGGTGTATTTGGTCCTTGGCGGCCCATTTAAAAGCCTTCATAAGAGCCACTTCAGCATTCAGAGGGCCCAATTATAATCACTGAGGGTCCATTATAACCTACTGCAGTTCCTTTCTGGCACAGAGGGCCCATTCTGGCGAACAAAGGTCCTGTTGTGATCTACAAATGGGTCATTTAGGCATACTGAGGATCCATTCTGGCTTACATAGTGCCCACTTTGACCTCCAGAGGGCCCACTCTGGCCTACAGAGGCAGGGGGCTCATAATGATCTCCAGAGGGTCAAGTGACCTCAGTAACATTGATTTGGGGTAAGGCCCGCCGAGGCTGTAGACTTGAAGAGGACCACCAAAGTCTGAGGGGCCACTGTTGCTGTGTGGTAACCTCTTGACTGAACCCGGGATCCGCCACTCCCCATAATTATACCTATGTTGTGTTTACTTAAGACGACAGCAGACTATTGTGTACAATTTTAGAGTTGTTTACTGTATCATTTCACCAAATGTCACACAAAAATCTTTGATTTTAGAGACAGCAGAAGGGGCCGACGCACTTACGAAGAGAAAAGAAGTGGCAGACATTGAGGCGTCTTCGAAGCACCATTGTTCAAGGTGCCACTATTGGAGAAGTGGTAAGATGGGCAATTCTGCCTCATTTCTACACAGACACATGGTAACCACAGAAAAAAACACATGGTAACCACAGCAAAAGACACATGGTAACCACAGACATAGACACATGGTAACCAAAGACACAGACACATGATGACCAACATACACAGACACATGGTAAACCATATTGGCTAGCCTAATTTTCCCACATGTTGTCCACATGGTGTTTGAATGCATCATTTGTGCATGGATACCATATGGACTAATAAAAGGCCTAACCGTATTAAATCCACATGTTGTATAAATGGGTATGCCCATTGCCCATGTCATTGAGTCATTCCCATGTTCACGTGCGCCCAGCTAACTTATACTGGGTACCATAACGATCATTTGTGCATTCCCATGCCCATATGAGCCCATGTAGTCTATCTTAAATTAATGTGGTAACAACACGGGTCTGTTATGTGGGTTGTTGTGTCTTTATAATTATCCTGAATTGGATGCTCACCCTTAGAATCCCGCGTACGTATCCGATTTACGATTTTGTCACCGTTGTTATTCAGGCTGATGGTGGTCACAGACCAGAATCTTCTCTTATTACTCTTATACATTGTTAACATTGGCATACATGTATTTTAGTCATACGAGTATAGCCGCTCTGGTATTTTGCGAGACCTCTGAAGCATTCTAGGAACCTTCTTTGGTAACAACACCATATATTTTAACTGTTTGACTCATTGACATGTATGTTGTTGCGGTTCCAGCCAACTCTAGAGGATTATGACAGCGTGCCTGTGGAGGAATTCGGAAAGGCGCTGCTGCGTGGAATGGGCTGGAAAGATGGTGACGGAACCGGGAATAAGGGAGAGTGAGTACATTGCTTACTTCTGATTCACATATTTTTAACTGTACGAACTTCCCAATAAAAGCTAACCATCCTTCACTCCTTGTTTCTAAACGTCTGTGTACTGGCAATTGTATTTATTTTTGAATGTATTATTTTTCATTTTTTCACTGGTTCACTCATTTTAATAAATGATTTAAAATGAAAATTATTAAAATTTTAATAATTGTTTCTAACATGTGGCACCACAATTCACAAATCTTTAATGTAGATGGTGGTTACTGGGTTTGTCTTGTTCCAAACACCCTATATCATGGACGTTAGTGTGACGTGTGCTGCCACTTCCGACAGGGTGGTGGGCCAGTTTGAGGCCGTGGTCCGTCCCAAGGGCCTCGGTCTGGGCGCGTCTGTGACCACACAGACGCCCAAGCCGGTCGCCGACGGCGAGGAGAAGCTGCAGATGGTCCCCGGCGCCTACGTGGTGGTCGCCGTCGGCAAGGAGAAGGGAGCCTACGGCCAGGTCAGTCGGCGGATCCGCTCCGATGTCTGGTGTGGAGCGTGTTTGGAAAGTAACCCGTCGTTCAGGGTCTCGCAGACCCAATCAAAAGGCCGCAGTGGATTAACCGGTAAACGTGAAAAAACATAACTTGAGATATCCCTTATGATTTAGTGCGAGCTCTTCTGATGAAGGGCTGCCGAAACAAAACAATTATGGCGATCTCATATCTGTCATTTTCAATAGGTAAGTGCCTGATAAGTGCATCGTTCTCTGTTGCTGCCGTGCTGCTGTTTTAGCCGAAATGTGCCTTGTTAGCCCAG
>VOPJ01007439.1:0-12733 GCA_014673585.1 Semibalanus balanoides
TTGAAAAAAGGAAAACATGTGAGATAACAAAGCATCGACGATACTCAAACCAAATCTCAATGTGATATCTTTATTTTTGACTGACTTTGGCCCCAAGCATAAGTTAGCATGAGGTCATCTTTTAACTGCTTTTGTAGCTTGTATAGACCATATAAAGACAAATATATTTTACCTTTGACCTGACCATGACCTTATTTCGAGAACAAAAATGCACTTGCCAAAGGTGCGTGTCATTGAGAGCTTTTGATTGTTGCTTTGCGCGTCTCGCTGCGGTCATTGGTTCGGTAGGTAACAAGGGGGCAGAATCTGCCCCCATCCCCAGCGGTGTCTTCTGTAGTGTTCGGCTGAAGATCCAGCGGGGCGCAGGTTAACGTTAGTTCTATGCCCCCCAACCCCCAGCTGCCCCCAAAACAAAATTGCTTATTTCCCAACTCGATTTTTTTGTGATGCCACTGCTTTGAATCATGACCATTGAGTGAATTGACCATGCTGATCGGATAAGGTAAAATTCAAGATTTGACCTAATGTCGATCGAGGTCATTCAAGGTTTCTATGTAACCCAGGGACGACCATTTGCCAACAATGCCGGACATTTGCAAACAAGTCCGGAGCCGCATGTCCTTCACTATGCATACCGGATTTTTCTCACACTATAACGCGGGCACCGACCCAGGTATTCAGGAGCCCATGGCCGGCGTCCGGCCCAGACCGCGCACACGCTTGGTCCAGAAGCATATATTACTTTTGAATCCCGCAATCCGAATTGAACCAAGGCCCGTTTTCAGACCGATCTCGATAGCCCCATGCAATTAGACAGTTTAATAATGAATTATTGTCACTGTATATTTCTCATGTGATGGTACAGCATGGCGCGGTGACACGTGCCGCATCGTACAGGAGGTGTCAGAAAGTAATTATACACTGCTGTATGCTGCCAGAAAAACGCGAGCTTGGACCTATAAAGCTAAAAATTTGGTTGTGAACGGCCTGAGAGACCACACCAACTGGCCAATGTTGCCACAGGTAAAACTCATGATCACACTGCACGTGCGCCCCCATTACACGGGCACTTTGCCCGCGTGCCCATCACCCCCAATACCTATGCCATTTCAGCCGCCGCCAGCGCGGTGAAAATTTTCCAGCCGGCCAGCGGAAAAACACCGCGGCCGCCGCGAGCCCGGACCCGGACATCAAACTCAGCCCGGTGGTTGCCGCGGCCGCCTCCATTTCGCCCAGCAATATGCATATACACGAGAATATGAATATATACGAAAATTTCCTATACTAGTCGGAGTCTGGACCAAACTCACCACGATTTTATTCGGTCACCCTTCGCTTAACCATTCTCGCCCGACTAAACAATACTTTTTCTGGCCCACGATATCTTTTTTCTAGCGAAATCTGTAAAAAATGTCTCAGAACCTGATGGATTTCCAGATAATGTCGACTAGCGTCGCTTAATATGGTCGTTTGGGTGGTAATTGGTACCAAAATGGGAATATTTTTCACTCTCACTCTCCACTTTAGGAGTAAAGTTCCACTTCCAAATTATGAATGGATATGTATTCTGACATTAATATTGACTTCAAGTAGTAACATGCCTTCAACACAATCTTCTTTTCTGCCAAAATAAATCAGTATTTTACTATATTATAGTTATTTTTCCACTTGATATATTTTTTGCTCGAATTTTACACTCTGACACCCAAGCAAAGATTGACATCTTTGGGACACTGGTGACGACCCAACGAGCGTTGCTGATGAGCGTCGCCTCAGCGCCAGATCTTGATATCGACGGCAGCCGCCATGGAGGAATTGTGAGCTGAATCACGTTGCCGATGAGTTTGAAAGAAGTTCTTTAACCCCTACCCCCCACCCCCACCCAGAGGTCACCGGGACACTTTTTTGGCCAGATTTGGTCGGGCGCCACCGAAACCGTTTTTACCAGCCCTGCATCCCCATGGGTCCTTGGACGTAGCCAAGGGGAAGGGGCACGTGGGAATTTCATGTTAGATAGAATAGGATTCTGCTGACGACCCGATCCTAAACCCTCAGTTCAACAACTTTTCGCCGGCGAAATTTTTCGGAGCAATCCCCATTTTTTAAAAATTATCACCCCCACGCTCCCTCCCCCACTCCAAACTCGGATTTACGCTATGATCCGTCGCCACTGGCGCCTCTGTTGTTGCCTACTGATCCGGACTGTGCGCAAGATGTCCGCTGCTTATCAATTTGGCGCATAATTACAATGCTTATCGATCGGCAAGGCTTCGATGCAGTTTCGAGAAGCTGCAATCAGCCTCGGTCAATCACCAGGCAACAGCGGTCTGGCTGGAACTGCGCGTCATATAGGTTTTTTTACCGGGCGTAGGCTCCACGTGGACTTTCTGGCGAATTTCACAGGTGAGAGTGGGGTCTTCGTTTCTTTGTGTTGACCAGTTTCACCCACATCTTAATGCAACATTAAGTATTGGTACACGACGTGCCACAGAAACTTGCTAGATACCTATAACTCAAACTGGGTGATTCTGTGGTAGTCGTGGGATATATGTCGAGGTCGATACTGATCAGTGCTGTCGGCTAGTCATCATCTTATTATAGTGATCAGTAATGTGTTGTGTACCCTCCCCTCAGCTCCGTGTGCTTCACTAAACCAACGACACCGGCGATACCCTCTTAAAACGAGAAACCAGAGACATATTAACTGATCAAAAATTTAATGAAAATGTGTACCCTGGGATATACAGTACAGACAATGGCCTCTCCACAGCTACTCCCAGCTCTCCCCTCCTCCACTCTCCTCTCACCTCCTACCCTCTGCCTCGTTCGGCAGCGTCGGAACTCGGATAGCCCATGTGCGGCAAGTTAGCGTCGAGTATAAGTATTGAGCGACGAGTTCCGATTTTCACCAAACTTAGCGTATGTGTAGATCCCACTGAGTTATTCACGAGTATGTAATCCGTTTGGACCTAGGACGAACGGTTTTACCTCCAGAGGCCATTGAAATGTCACCACACGGGTTACCCTCTAATTGTTTCGTTTACTGTCCGATTTGCTCGCAAAGGGACTCAAACGACTCGCCGGCACCCCAGCTTGTGTAAAAAAACATCAAGAGGTCATGGGTCAAGGTCACGGGGACGAATACGAAATTTTAAACCTCGGTACCAGATTGGGTACCCTCTAGTTTTTGTTCGTTTACCATCCGATTTGCTCACAAAGGGCACAAAAGACTGGCCGGCACGCCAGCTTGCGTCAGGAATAAAAAAAATTATAGAGGTCAATGGTAAAGGAGGTCAAGGTGACGAATATAAAATTTTAAGCTTCGGTACCACCTTGACGCACATGTACAGCCCGCGTTTATGCCGTTGTGCGCTGTACAGCTCATTACTGCCCATTGCGGCGCACCCATTAATTCACCGCCGGCACCGGTCGCAGCACGAGCCTGCTGGGCGGCGCCTCGCCTCGATCTACCCCAGTCAGCTGGCCCGCATTCGGCAAACCCGCGCCGCTCACCGACCAACGCACACACACGCAGATATACACGCGAAATTCGGCTAAAAGTCGGTGTCACTGCTGTGTTGGGAACGAGGAGCATTGTTGGCACTCTAGGTATTTCTGCGCCTATACACGCGGAATTCGACGAAAAGTCGGTGTCACTGCTGTGTTGGGGACGAGGTGCATTGTTGGCACTCTAGGTATTTCTGCGCCAGCCGTGCTGTGCGATGACTGACTTCACTGACGATCGCTGCACGATTATTCGCTCACAGTCAGCAGTGATGTGCTGCTATCGGCCGCGTCACAGGCCGAGTCTGAAGTCACAGGCCGAATGTGAGCTGATAACGGAGCTTTGCTGCAGCACCGCCAGCCGGTGGCGACGGAACGGCTCCGGGCAAGGGGCATTCGATTTCACTCCTCAGCCAAAATATAATGCTTTTGAAATTTAAATACTGTTCACCGAGGGGAGATGGAGTCGGATCAGCAGCCGCGTCGCATTTCAGCTAGCGTAATTTGTTTTTTGCTCAAGGCAATGGCCCGACCGTTTCCCCCTTCTTGCTAGAATCTCTAGTCGCGTGTCTATTTGGCGCTTAATAATATAATATATATATATATACTAATATATATATATATATATATTATATATATATATATATATATTATTGGGTGCATAAAAACTTTTCCCAATGATATCGATCTGTCTGGGTTCCAAATTGTTCGATTGGATATTATTAGAGCGTGTGTAAAATATTGAAACGATTGGTATTGATTTACAGGTCCACACAAGGCTTTGAAGAAGACAATTTAGCCCAGCATTGACTGGGGTGGTGGGCAAAAATGCCCCCTGGCGAATAATCACGATATATGAAAAGTGAAAAATAGTGGTAATCTGAAACATTCAGTACTTGATCTTATATCAATTTCACACCTCTTGAAAAACTTTCAGGTACGGGTCGCTCAAGGTCATTGACCTAGGATCCTTTGTCTGAAGCCATGTCAACTGAGTTTTCATGTACTAGCCTGTTTTCATCGTTTTCACTGTAGTTTTGGACTCCAAACCGTACTTAGGGACAATATATTTGTTGTTGCTATATACTTGGCACCCCCCTCTCCGACGCTGCAACTAGACAGAAAGTTGACGTCGACGCCTCAGTAATGTTCATCAGCTGGGAAGAGCATCTTTACGGTGGTGGCGGGGGACTACAACAAAACAAAGCTTCTCGGTGTACCAGTGTTACCAAGAACTGACGAGATGTGTGGCACAATAATTGTCGCTCGGCTGACGTGTGAGTTACTACAGAAAGTTAAAAGGGTCAACATGGCTTCGAGCACCCACCGCCGCCAACACCCCCGGTCATCTCAACGGAGCCTGCATTGCCCATCTCAGCTCGCACATGGTCGACCGCTGCTCTGGGGAGGCCGGTAGCTCCCGTGGTATGTCCTCGGACTTTCACGCAGCGGGCCACGGGTTGATTTCCCGGGGCCGGTTCCGGGATAGGCTCCCGGAATCATCCCTGCCCCGAGTGGAGGGGGTCCATGGGGGGTCAAACCCCAGGCCCCTCCTCGCCCCCTCCCCGGCCCCCTCGGCGATTAAATGGCTTTAAGGCTAAATCGGAGGGGGAAACAAAACGCTCTCTTGTCCGAGTGCCCGGCACCACATTGACGATGGTTTTTCCTCACTCAAGCTGTTCAAAACACGCCGGAAGTGGAGAACTCCCTCTCGCCCAGAGGTGGACCTGGTCGTGAATCTGCGAGCAACTGGACCTGTTGTAGCACGAGGAAGCGGCTCGCTATCCTGATACATCCCGACGACGCTGAGCCGCAGTTCCTGTTACAACATGCGAGCTGAAACACGTATCGTGCGACACCGAGGCTGCTGATCACAAGCGAAGGCGACTACCAGCGAGTTCGTGCTGCTGCTTTTACTGTAACTAGGCAGCCCGGTCTGCGCCGAATCCATGCTCGTCTCCAAAGACCCAGGGCTCTGCACAAGGGGCCTGGATGGCCAGCTACTCAGCATCTGAAGCTGGCAATGCTGAGCAACGCATCGGCAGCTCTCCTAGGGCACCATAAACCTCTGCGGAAATAGACCGCCGAGAAGTTGGGTTGTTTGCAAACTTCATCGGCACACGTCTACGCGATGTCGTGGCTGACGTGCAACAGACAGTTGATGCCGCCTGGAATGACCTGACTCTACCAGCACCTGTGGCGCGTACAGTACATCAAATGCTATCATCCCCGCAGCGACCAGTCAGCAAGGTGCGGAGCACAACCTCTGATATATGAACGAGCGAGATGCTCCCACTGGCACTCTTCAGCACAACGGCCAGACGATAGAGCTCGAGCGCCCTGCGAACGCCATCCTAGACTGCAAGCCGGACGATTTTGCCGTGCGGGTGCCCCTTCAGCAGCGCTTCGGCTTTGGGCTGCCTAAAGTTTCCAACGCTCTCTCCAACTCCAGCCTGGCGGACCTCGCCAACTCAGACCTGCTGATTCGGTATACACCAGCTGCATACATCGATACAACGTTGCTCCTTTTCGTGGAGGACTGGGATTCCTAAGCACATACCAGGCGGTTATGTTAAAGGTGAATGCACCAACAAGTGAACGACTGCGCTGAAGCGAGGCGTGAAACTCTCGTCAAACTTTGTAGTGGAGCCAGGAGGCGAGCAACACCTGTAAACGTACTGCGACCGTCGAACATGACCGTTTCTAATCAGCCAATTTAATACAATTACCTTCCGCAGAACGAAACCGAAGATAGAAGTATGTGTTAAATTTCGTTTTTAAAGCCTTCATGCCTGTACCAAGTTTTGGTGTATTCTTTGGAACGAAATACACTCGAAATGTTATATAATATATATATATATATATAAGTACCTTGTTCGTATTTGTTCTCTCGAGAGTGCCTAGCAAGGGCTCGGCCACCTCCTAAAAGTTGGAGGGGTGGGAGGCACATTGAAGTCGATTCTTTTCATGCAGGCCACCCAAAAGGCGTAAATGTAAAAAATCCGCGAAATGTCCCTGAGAGAACAGGTGGCCTCTTAAAAGGTGGGGACACCTCCCCGCTTGACGCCATGAGCGTTAGCCAGACCATGTGAGAAAACTGGACAAAGTCATTTATTAACCCCATTCATCGCTGTGTTGGACCTGTAAATATCAAACGAATCCTCTCGAACCTTCACAGAAATGCATTGCAAACACATTCCGAATAAACAAAAATGGCCATGACCAGACAGATCGAATTATCACTTTGAAAAATACCCTGTAATTTGATGCACCCTAATATAATATATAGATATATATATATATATATATATATATAATTTATATATATAATATATATATAATATGAGAATATGAGAAATTATTATCTCTCTCTCTATCTGCTCCTCTCTCTTTATATATATACCTTATGGATTCGAATAACCAAAGCTAGTTCTCAGGCCCACTCAAAACCTCAAATTGTGCCGCCGCCTCACGGCGCAATAATAGTTGTATGGATGTCCACTGTCCATTTTGCGTTAATACCATTGGTAGTTAAGTTGAAAGGCAGCTTTTGTGACAAATGTTCTTCAAGCCCCTCCTTTTACAAAAATCCTGCCTATTTTTAATTTAAGAACATTTTTCAGTCCACCCGAGAATCAAAGCAATATGATACAATGCTATCGCATGCATCAATTTACTGCTGGTAAAAAAACGCTTCCCTGGTCACGAGCCTCCACCTCGACTACCCTCTTGGTCAAGTTGTCCTCCCCGACCCCTCTTCATCAGCCATCTGTGGCCGCCCTTGACTGTACAGTGTACAAATTACATATTGTATCACCATTCCGATATTCGTGGCATTTAAATGATATAAAGGGTACGGACTGATATTGCAAATATATAGGTAGAGATAGCCAACGTTTTGTTGTTGTTTTTTGCTGAAATGGGGACATGCTAAAAATATAGTGAACCAAACCTGTTAAGTTTTCAGATTTGGGTATAGGAAGGGGCACCACTGCAATTAATGACCCCTCCCTTGAAGATTTTCTGGATCCGCCCCTGCTAACTGGTGCGGATCAGCTAAATTGCCCTCGGACACTATAACAATATTACATGGTTGTTAGTTGTTGTGTGAGGTAGGTCAGCTGAAGGAGGCGGTCGTCAGGTGACCTATCGTCTGATGTTATGTGAGGCAAGTCAGCTGGAGGAGGCGGTCGTCAGGTGACCTATCGTCTGATGTTATGTGAGGCAGGTCAGCTGGAGGAGGCGGTCGTCAGGTGACCTATATCGTCTGATGTTATGTGAGGCAAGTCAGCTGGGGAAGGCGGTCGTCAGGTGACCGGCTGACCTTTGGCCGGGTGGTGGCATGGCGGACTCGATCAAAACAAATATGTATCGGCTCAAGGTCACCTTGGTCGGAGACGGCAACGTCGGCAAAACCTGTCTGCTGTACGTCTTCAAAAACGGCAGCTTCCCCGTCGAGTATGTGCCCACGCTGTAAGTGTTGGCCACCCCAACGACCAATATGTGCCTACAGGAATCTTGCCTACCATGTACCTATCAGACATGTGCCTGGATCCGGGATCCAGCTGAAATCTGGATATCTGTGTCCTGTGTCCCGGGATTGACATGGGACACCAGGTCCAGGTACACAATATGCCGTGGGATCCACAAAGATCCCATATCCTAATATATTATATGCCTAGTGATCCACCGGGATCCCAGATCCAACTTCTGGATCCAGGCATTCTGTTAGGTACTTTCTTCTTGCTAATTTTATCATATTGGAAAATTAATTACAATATCTGTTTGCTAATAGGTACAACTTACAAGGTAATTTCAGGTACTAATGATCTGCATAGTACAGACGCAAAATAGAGACCACTAATTTTGATGTTAGTCCCTCCATCTTGTATTTCAAGATCCTAGACTCAAGTTAGATTAAGGATCCGCTGAGATCCAAGATCCTGAAGCATTTTACGCAGAGGGATCCAAGGTTTTCATGCGTTTTAAACAGAGAGGTCCACTGGGATCCCAGATCCAACTTCGGGATCCAGGCACAAGTCTGGTACATATGTATGTAGTACCTCTCTATAGAGTTCAGTGGTACCACTGATTTGTCGGCCGCGCCAAGGATGGAGACAAGAGCGTAATTCTGACCGCATCATATGTTTTGTACTGTTGATAGAAATAGCATTACGTATCGTTTCAGTAGTGCAAATACGTGCATTCTCGCTTCAACACATTTGATTTCAGATGAGCATCATTGGTGAAGTATTTGGGAAGCAAGCTGTTTTTCTTTGTTTTATTGTTGCAAAAAATGATGTCGTTAATGAATTGTTTTGAATGCACTGCCTATTTCATTTAATTTAACATTTCTTCCATTGATGTTTGAACTGTGAACAAACGTTGAATGGCTGTCGCTGTGTACGACGTGTCTGACTCATCTGTGTTGACCGACTGCAGCGTTGATAACTCGTCTGTGGACATTGACCACGAGGGGGAGCAGGTGCGGCTCACCATGTGGGACACGGCCGGCCAGGAGACCTACGAGAGGCTGCGGCTGCTCATCTACCCGCAGGTGAGACACACTCCCCGCCATGATGGCTGACTCGTAGTAGGAGTTCTGCCTCTCATTCTGTGTGAAATCATGTGCTTACAAAATGTTAACCCGCGCCCCACTGGGCCTCTGCATTTCCTTCGCCCGACTGGGGGGGTGTTTGAACACCCCCCGCCTCTAACTCGGCCTCTACGGCACGTAGACCAAAACAAAAAACACTGTTCGAACCGTTATCACAAATAATTTCGAAACTATTTCAGACTTTTTTTGCTCACGTCAAAACTCAGGTCACCAGAGGTCATCGAAGGTCAAATTTTTCCAGTTTTAGGACATCGCTCCAGAAAACCCCAAATATCTCTGAAACTCTGCTATCTAGAAAAAAAACGTTAAAAAACAATCGCTAGCCATTTAAATTTGCAATCGATCTGGTTGTCCCCCAAATTTGACCTCAGGTCAATAGTTTAGGCTCTAGAGGTCATTAAAGTCAAAAATGCTGATTTTGGCAAAAAATAATTCCGCGAATAACTTCTTACCTAGCAACGATAACGCAATAATGTTTACCCCATCGTGTTTGTCTCGTCAAGGCACTTTGAGATATGTAAAATTGGATCGTGTTAGGTCAACTTAAAAAATGACCTCAGGTAAAGGTCAAGTGGTGACCCAAGTAGGTCATGCTGCATATCAGGAGATGTGTCTTGACTGAGACAAAACATTGGTGAAAGTTACACTTCTCATCTTCATTATGTTAGAGTTATTGCAAAAAGGTTTGGTGACCTCGGATGACCTCAGAATGACCCCGTAAGGGTCCCTGAGCAAAACCTGCACTTGGATCAATACATAATATTCCTATATAACTTGTTCCAGAAGGTTAAATGGACTGAATACTTCGTAAAAAGAAAGCAATTTAAAATTATTCCGTTGACTTATAATGGAGGTCACAAAATTGACCCGACCTCAGGTCACCGATATCAAAAATCCGAGAATAACATTTTGTAAGATACTGAGACTTTAATGTAATCTAAAAAGGTTGAAATATCGATCCGTTAGAACTGTGGTAAATGGCACGACCGCAAACCTGTTTGGTAGGTGGGGTCACTTGACCTGACCTGGTGACCTGACCTAACCCGATACGAAACTCAAATTTTCGTTAAATGTGCGGAAAGGATTAATGATAAGTTATGCCAAATTTGGCGGCGCTACGCGCCGCCGTTTTTTTCTCGTCTTGAAATCTTGAAAAAACAGGAGGAGGTGTTCAAACACCCCCAGTGGGGCGCGGGTTAAGAAGCTAGATACTAGATAATGTTGTCATACCCGTTTCCAGGGGCGGAACCTCACTGGCGGATCCAGGGGGGGGGCACAGAGGCCATGGCCTCCCCCAAACGCTTAAATCGTAAGGCCATGCTATGTTTTGGCCTCCCCAAACCGGCCAACACAGGTGCGGGAGGGGGTCCGGACCTCCAACTCTCAGAGGGCGGAGGGTTTGACCCCTCACTTTTTGCGGGGAAAGTTAACAATTTATCGTAAAAATCGCCTATGCAGCAGTCAAAATCCAGCTATCCACAGTAAGAAAACTGAAAATTTTGCGCCGCTTCGCGGCATTACACAAGTTTGAAATTGCTTGTACAAATTTGGCAAATGGACAGATGAATTACTTTGTTTCATGCAGAGGCTCTCATTGCCGGTAGTTGCTGGTCCCATGGGGAACACTTCCTTCATACATTATTAACGCTGGCGGATCCAGGGGCCAACCAGGCCATGGCCTCCCAAAAGCCTCGAAGGGGGGCCAGCATGTCTTTCCCCCCAAAAAACGTAAACAATTTATGGTAAAATTTGCCTTTGCAGCAGTCAAAATTCAGCTATCTACAGTGAAAAACTGAAAAGTTTCGCCCAAGATTCTCCAGATACACAGGGACCATTTATGCGCGTAAAAGTCGTAGGTATACTATAGGTACACTGGTACAGTTATTATTATTATATGCACGGTTGAGTGCTGACTTCCATTGGTCATCGTGATTAAGCATCCGAGTCTAATGTAGGTATATGAAAAACTACCTTAATTGCAATATTTTTTATCATACCAAGCTGTGCAACAATTAAAAGGGTTGGCTGAGGCTTGGCTCCAATCACGGTCTGGTTTCAATATAAAAATGTCGTTTTCCAATACCTTGTTTACACGCCGCTTTGCGGCGTCACATCGGTAGTCATTGTCACAACGAGGTGTCATAACGAAGCCATCGTCATCGTCTTCGGTTCGTCGTAACGCTGTGAATAACATTTTTAGTCACTCATCCTCTACAAGACCGGAGGCCCACCGCCTATATTTATGGGTTTACAAACCCATACAAATTTCGCGCCGCTTCGCGGCGATAAATAGCTTAAGTACCTATTATAACATGGAAATCCATATTGAAACGCTGCAAAGACGTGTTTTTTTAGACATTTCAGCCGACCCCCACTTAATAATTATCGGCGACTTCCCTGCGAGTTGGTTTGAGATAAACATTATTAATACTTTTATACTTATATGTGTATATTCCTTAGCATATATGCTACGGAGTATCGCGTTATTGTGTTGCATTTTTTTTCTCGAAAAGGTGTTTTTTTCTAACTAAAATTATTTTCTTAAGCTCGAATACCAACATAAGGTGACCGGCCCGAATCCGGAAAAAAATAAGGATACAAAAAAGTTGGCCTCCCCAACACCGACGGCTGGATCCGCCTGTGCGGAACCTTATATCTCTTTGGGAGGGCCCAAGCCCCCACTGTGCTGAGCTGAGCCCTCCCAATGGTGCTCCGGTCCCATTTTTTTAATATCCCCTTTAAAATGTGCCAGGACTACCCGTAAAAATCTTAGAAGTATACGAGAAGTATACGAGCGAAAAGGCTATCTTAGAAGTATACAACCTTTGTGATATCATTTGCGACTGATTTTTCGATATAATGGATAAGTTGGTAGCATGGATTGGCTTCTGCTAAAAAGTCCTTAGATACAAGTTTCAAGCGTTCAGACTAGCAAATAGTGGAGGAGCATGACTAATTAGCGATATGGGTGCTCTATTGAAATGGTGTTTAATACAAATGTATTGTAAATTTATTGTTTGCCTGGAATAAGGTTATGTTAATGCAGCCTTTATGGCTCCTTTGTATTGTAATGTCCTAAATTGCCAGCATCCGTGCTAAAGTAATACTTTGATACGGAGAAAAATCGAGGGAATCGAGCCATCAAAGAGCATCGGGTCATCCTGGCCAGGGGGCCTAGGGGTGCATGGCTCTTCCAGAAATTTAACCGAGGTCGGTCTGAGGGGCAGGGACGTGGGAACCGGGGGTGGCTGAGGGGGAAACTCACCCCCCCCCCCACTTTGGAGGTGGGGGGGGGGGCGACGCCCCCCCCCCCCACACACACTTTTTACACGATCGCTCTTCTCTGTATTAAAAGCACATACTTTCGACGGCAAAAGGAGAGTAATAAAGTAAAAAAGTGAGAGAAAAGTACATGTTTATGGCATATGGATTTGGAAGCTGAGAATGGACAGAAATGGCGCGACTTTGACTCGGAACAGAGAGAGAGTTTGTTAATTGGCATTTCGGCATCGGCATAACGCTGCGTAATCCACAGCCAAGGCGTTGATGCAAACGCTTTGCTGTCGAACAGTGCGCGAATAAACGGTCTGGAAGTCAGCTTCAGGGACGTGG
>VOPJ01007439.1:13482-25312 GCA_014673585.1 Semibalanus balanoides
TGATCCTGGATCCTGGAAAATCAGTTTGTCGTGGGATCTTGTGGATCTGGGATCCTTTTTTGGCCTTGGCACAATGGCACATGTTTGCTGTTCATGCATTTTTGCAACATTTGTCAGAACAATAATTATGTTGCCAGAGCTGAATGTTTTGATTGAGTCCTGCAAAAATGTAAGTGACGGTTCAGCGCCACAATATGAAAAAAGTTTAATTTTGTGATCATGTGCTTTTACGATGAAGACTTCGGCTTGAAATGACTTTCAGAAGTGCATATATGCGGTAATGTTGTGCGTATACTTATGCAATGTGTTGCGGTGTAAACATGCAACAAGTTATTAGACATGATCAAGTTAATGTTGCATAACTGTTGCGGTGAATGCATGAGAGCATATCAACCACAAGGTGGAAGCCGGACAAAGAGGGAAAAATGTAAGTGTAATGAGAACCATGCAAGTGCTATTTTGCATAGAGTGATGGAATGGCAATCTGCAAAAACAATTTAATGTGAGTTGTTAAACATGCTCCTCTGATTTGACAATTTTCGTGTACCTTTGTTGTATGCTTATAAGGTTTATTGTTGTTCACGCAACGCATATAACACAGTGATATGATATATGGTTTATTGCCCATATTTTATTTAAACCGAAATCTGAGTTAAGCATGCCTCTGTCCTCTGCTATATGCTTTCTCAAGAATGTATTACAATATGCAAATATTCACTTGTTTGTTATGGTCTTTGACATCCTTGAACTACAAAATTGCAAATGTCACGCGGCGGATCCGCGCAAATGGAGGATGGGAGCAGGTGGGAGCTTCTCAAATAACTCAAAGCCTGATGAAGGCTAGTAACTTGAATGCGTTTTTGGCGTATTATAAATCAAATATCCATTGTTTTGATTGTTGATTCAGATGTTTTAAATTATGCATTTTCTATTTATGTTGTCAGTTTTTGGATCCACGTTTGAGAACATGTTTTAAAATCAACATCAAGTTTTCTGACGCTAATTATTTTATTATTGATCAATTTGATATTTACAAAACTGATATAAAAATATTATTTGATTCATTGTGAACGGTTTCTTATACAAATTTTCCAACTTATGTGCATTTTTATGAGAGAAAAATTATCCCCAAAGATGACCCTACAACGCTTTTTCCTAAAAATGTTGTAGGCCATATCTCCGAAAAGTATTCATTTCTAGAACTATTTCACCATCACAGGTGTTTCAGGGCCCCACAATAACCCTTTGTGCCAAGTTTGATATAAAAATCGAAGATTTAGCGGTGTCAAATTGTCTCTCCGATTTGCTGATTTGTCGTGGAATGTGGAATACGTGCCTGAGTGGAATGTGGAATTTTAGTTCTAAAATAACGTGATTCTGAAAGAATTAGCCTGATACAATGAATATTTTCTGAATTGGAAGCATTTGTTTAATTTCCCATTCACTTATAATGGGGAGGTCAGGAAATTGACCTGACCTTTGTCACCGATACGAAAAAATCCGGTAAAATTATTTTAGGTACTGGTATCCGTATGAAATTCTGATCTGCAAGTTTCAAATCTTTCGGAAATAGACTGTGGCTTGCACGAAACACAATACATTCTGATGTAAAGGTCACTTGACATGAGCTGTGACCTGACCTGAGATGACCTGAAGTCAAAACTTTTTCAAAGTGTGGGTAATTGATGCCCAAACAGCTGTACGAAATTTGGCGGCGCTGCGCGCCGCCATTTTCCCGCTACTCCTGAAAAACCTGAGGAGGGCGGAAATCAACCCCCCTGCAGTGCGCACTGCGCAGGTAAATAGCCAAGCACATTATCTGTCATTTGGTACATCCAATTAAAGTTATCTTATAACCTACACTTTTGACAGCGTTGCTTGAAAAACAGTATTTTTCAGCAAAAAAACGCAGAACATGACGTCACTCTGACGTCATTCCTGTTTGACCTATTATAGTCTTATATTTTGCCTTCTTGCAGCATGTGTCAAATTGATTTGCAGTAAGGTACTGAATGTTTGGTGACGATATCGTTGTTTGTTTAGGATATATTGCAAAATAACGGGAGGGGGGCTATAAATAGCCCCCCCAGTAACTCACGGGTTAACAGCCGCCACAGTAAGGTTATCGCACAGCTAGCCGGGTGTTCCTGATGCTTATTTATTTTGTTTTCTCTGAAAAATAATTTACGAATAGTTTAATAAGTTAGTTTTATAAGAACAATTATAAGTTAGGTATATAATAAATGGTCTAAAAAAGCTGCTTATCACAAACCAACAAAAAAGACAAAACCTGCGTTTACGTTAATATCACTTCGTATTACAAAAGTAACGGAGTAACGGAGTAACTGTAACTTCCGTTACATTTTTTGACGATGTACGGAGTAACGAGTAACGAGTTACTTTTTTGGAGTAACGGAGTAACGAGTTTAACGCAAGTTAATAATTTTTTAAAAGTAAACGGGTGCCCCGGCCCTTTTAATTAGAATTTATAATGGGGTTTGTTAATCAATTCCATAGTATATTCCGTAGCATATATGCTACGGAGTATCGCGTTTTTTCAGAAAAAAATATAATACCGAAATAAGGCGACTGGCCCAAATCCCGGGAGTAAAAAAGGATACTTTTTTGCCAAAAAGTTGCCTTCCACCCAAACCGACGGCTGGATCCGCCAGTGGACCGTCCCTCCCCCTCCCCCCGGTCAGCAGCATATGGTTGAGGAGCACATTTGGCCCCACCTGATAAAAATTATTGATACCTACGTGCCTGAGTGGCGTGAAAATGTTTATTTTAGGTCGTGGAAAACAAATTTTGATATTGGAACCAGACTCAGATAACCCCTATTCCTGGTTGCACATCTCGGTATATGGGTGTAGTAATGATGTCAAAGTTGGTGTTGATTGTCATTGATGTCACCTGATTTTTATTTCACTTTTCTAATGTCGTCTACTCGTCTTTTAAATGGTGCAAAAATGAATTGGTTTTTATAAACGGACAGTCTAAATGTACACACTACACACGGCCCTCAAAAGCCCCTTTGACGATCACAATTGCATCTCTCCTACAATAAGTTGGTGTGGATTTTCCACACCAACCACATACAAAGTTACACCCATGTCTCGGTATGATGACAAATATTAAAATAAAGGTAGTTTTTCATATCCATATTCTTCGCCATAGTAAATCACGATGACCGCTCGGTTGGCCCGGTGGCAATCAGCGCTAAATAGTACATATGATAATAATAACTGTATGCCCGCATATATGCACCGAACTGTAACAAAAACAATTGGTAACAGTGCACATGGTTCGAAGGCAGCAAGAGGCGGAACGACCTTTCCGCACATAAATGGCCCCTGCGGATTTGGAGGAGCTTGGGGCGAGATGGCTTGGGGAGATGGTCCTGGCGTGGTCCCACTATTAGCTCTTCGGTCCAGCAAACTGGACATCGTTAAAGCATCTTCCGGGTGCCGATGTCTGCGTCTTTGCGTTCGCGTCGCCTTTTTCGGAACTCGGCAGACTAAGCTAAAACATGTAGCCCGCTTGAAAGTTAATATTTTATGAAGGGAGTGGACCCTGAGGCTAGCACACAGATACCGCTAAGGGGAGACTGCCAGTCACTTAAAATGAATTTTTCCATTTTCCAAATTTGTATAAATAATTGCCTATTTTGTGTCATGCCGCGAAGCGGCGAGCAATTTTCCAGTTTTTCACTGTGGATAGCTGCAATTTGACTGCTGCTGCAAGGACAATTTTTACAACTGTACCTACATCCGACCGTTTGGGGGGCAAATAATAGTTTCAGGGCCTTATGACTCCTTTGGCTCCTGGATCCACCCCTGGGTAGTTGGCGGGTAGAAAATTTTACATAAATTGAGAAAATGAAACAAAATACGATAATTGGCAGTAGCGCACGCAGGAGTCCATGCGGGGAGGGGAGAGGGGGGTCAGAACCCTTAGAGCGGGTCTCCTTGTGTGCAGGCTGAAGGCTCCCAACTGTTTTTGAGAAAACTTCACGGATTTTCCGGGGCCCAACTTTGGTTTTTTGCCCCCGGGCCCCCTTTTCCCAACAATGGGGAATCCCTGAAGAAACCCATGAAAAATTAACTGGGTCTTTGTCAAATTTTCCAAAGAGCTCCCGCCACGTTTTTCCCAAAAATTAATTGGGGGGGAGGGAAAAACAGAAGCATAATAAAGTCGAATTTCTTTCCCCATCCAACCATCCCCTTTGGGGGGCGGTAAAGTAAATTAAGACGTAGGAACGTCATACAAGTAGGTGGGTTGGGGTGGGTGTGGGAAGGGGGGAAGCCCAACCCAGGGGGGGGGTCCTTCCCCTGTTTTTTTTTAAGGGGGGTTCCCCAAATCCGACGCAAGCGGGGTCCCCCAAAGGAAAGCCAAATGTTTGGGCAAAAACATAACGGGTCAGAAAAAAGGCTCCTGTGTTCTGACCGTCCAATTCCCGCGGGGATTCCGAAGGGAAAATCGGTAAGAAAAGGGCTTTCTACGATTCCGATAGCAAAGTAGTACATAAATACCATGTTTACATTGCGAAACTGCAAGTAGGTAATGCCCGCCCGGGGCTTTTTAAATTTCCCAAAGGGAATTTTCCCCAAACCGGGAAAAAATGTTGGGGGGAAAAACCGGTTTCGAACAAGGCCCTTAAAAACCCATTGGAAAATTTGCCCTTAAAAATAAATTATCAATGATAAACCCAACGGGTTCCAATTATCTTTAAATTTTCCTCGTCGGACCCCCATTCGCGCAAGGTTTCAGTGAGATGTTTTTCCGTACTGATGAGTTTTTACCTAATGGCGGCCAACCGAAGCCAGCCCCCTAAGGCCCAAATGGCAAAAACGCCGAAAACGGTGGGTGGCAAAAACCTGCTTTTAACACAACATTTTGAGCCATCATACAGAAAACATAGTTAGTTACTAACATAGTTATATACATTATATATATAGTGAGTAGGTTTGGTGCTTCATTATGATTGAAAATCCTATGTAACCATTAACCCGTGCCATGCTGGGGTATTTAGCCGAACAGGCCTTTCTGGAGCTATTTGGTAAGGCGCCCTCGGAGATGTATCGGAGGGCGCCTTCGAAGGTATGTGGGGGGGGGGGGACTTCAGAGGTATATCGGAGGGCGTCTTTGGAGGCGTGTGGGAAGGTTAATTCAGAAGTGTTTTGAAGGGCACTTTTGAAGGTATATGGGAGGGCACATTCAGATGTGTATCGGAGGGCGCCATGGGAGGTATGTGGGAGGGCGATTCTAAAGTCGTATCGGAGGTCAACTTTGGAGCTATTTGGGATGGCGCCTTCAGAGGCGCATCGGAGGGCGTCTCTGGAGGTATGTATGTACAGTGTAGGCCATATGTTCTGTCCACTTCAACGACACCACCTCTCTCTCTGTCTCTGTCTGTCTGTGCTGCACGCAGTGGAATCCAATGCAATTACTATAGCCATCGCCCCCAGTATCAGGGGCGAGGGCATAAATAGTTTCATTATATTTCACTTCGCGTAGCACCGACAGACAGCATCGATAGACAATGACGACATTGAACTAAACGGGTGCGCTTAAACAAAGCTTTTTAAGAATACTTTCTACGCTAGCTTCCGGCAGACGAAAACAAACATCACCCCCAGAGAAATGGAGGTAATATTCGAATAGTGCACTGAAAGGAATGCTTCTAGCCGTTTTGACGAAGGATTTATTCGCCAGGCGCATCGTCATCGGGTGGTGTCGATGAAGTGGACAGAACATATGGTCTACACTGTACATTAGGGTGCATCAAAATACACTTTTCCATGATATCGATCTGTCTGGGTTCTAAAAGTGTTCGATTGGATATTATTAGAGCGTGTGTAAAATATTGAAAGCGATCGGTACCTGATTTACCAGGTCAACACAAGGCTTGAGAAGACACTTTTTAGCCCAGCAATTGACTGGGGTGGTGGGGCAAAAATGCCATCTGGCGAAATAATCACGAATATATGAAAAGTGAAAAAGAGTGGTATTGAAACATTCAGTACCCTTGATCTTTATATCAATTTCAACATTTGAAAAACTTTCAGGTACGGTTCGCTCAAGGTCATTGATAAAGATCTTTGTTTTGGAGGCATGTAACCGAGTTTTTCATGTAGCTGGGCCTTTGTTTTCATTGTTTTCACTGGGTAGTTTTGGGACTCCAAACCCGTACTGGAGGGACAATATATTTTGTCGTTGCTATATCAACTTGGCACCCCCGTCCCCCTTTCCCTGACGCTGGCACTTAGGAAGAAAGTTGATGTCGACGCTCAGTAATGTTCATCAGCTTGGAACGAGCTCTTACGGTTGGTGGTCGGGGATACACAACACAGAAGCTTTCGTGTACAGTGTATACCAGAGCACTGACGAGATGTGTGGCACAATAATTGTCGCTCTGCTGACCGTGTTGGAGTTTACTACAGAAGTGCAAAGTGGTCAACATGGCCTTCGACACACCGCCGCCAACACCGGTCATCTCACGGAGCGCTGCATTGGCCATCCGCTCGCAACTGGGTGACCGCTGCTCTTGGAGAGCGCTGGTAGCTCGTGGTATGTCCTCGGACTTTCACGCAGCGGCCCCGGGTTCGATTCCCGGGGTGCCGGTTCCGGGGATAGGCTCTCGGATAAAATCCCCTGCCTCCGAGTGAAGGGGGTCCCATGGAGGGATCAAACCCCAGGCCCCTCCTCGCCCCCTCTCTGGCCCCCTTGCGATTAAATGGCTTGCTTAAGGCTAAATCGGAGGGGACAAAAAAAAAACGCTGCTCTTGTCCGAGTGTCGGCACCACGTTGACGAGGTGCTCATCACTCAGCTGTTCAACGCTCTGAAAGTGGAGAACTCGCCAGAGGTGGACCTGTTCGTGAGTCTGCGAGAAAACTGGACTCTGTTGTCGCACGAGGAAGGCGGCTCGCTATCCTGATACAATCCCGACGACGCTGAGCGCAGTTTCCCTGTAACATGGCGAGCTTGAACACGTAATCGTGCGACACCGAGCTGCTGGATCACAAGCGAGGCGACTACCAAGAGTTCGTGCTGCTGCTTCTGCTGTACCTAGGCCACCCGTGGTGCTGCACCGATTCCAGCTCGCTCCAAGGACCAGGGCTGCTGCACAAGGCGGAGGTGGATGGCCAAGCTACTCAGCACTCTGCAAGCTGGCAATTGCTGGAGAACGCATCGGCAGCTCTCCTCAGGGCACGCATAACCTCGCGGCAATAGACGGCCGAAAGTTTTTGGGTTGTTTGCAAACTTAATCGCACACGTCTACGCGATGTCGTGGCTGACGTGCAACAAGACTGTTGATGCCGCCTGGAATGACCTGACTCGACCAGCACCTGTGCGCGTACAGTATCAGCAATGCTATCATCGCAGCGACAGTCAGCAAGGTGCTGGAGAAGCACCTCTGATATATGACGAGCGAGACGCTCCCACTGGCACTCTTCAGCACAGCGGTGCCAGACGAAGAGCTGCGCGCCCTGGCGAACGCCATCCTAGACTGCAAGCCGGACGATTTTGCCGCGGGTGCCCCTCGCAGCGCTTTCGGGCCTTTGGCTGCCTAAGTTTTCCAACGCTCTCTCCAACTAACAGGCCTGGCGGAGCCTGCCAAACTCAGACTGCTGATCGGTATACACCAGCTGCACAATCGATACAACTTGCTCCCTCTTGTCGTGGAGGAATTTCCTAAGCAGCATACCAGGCGGGTTTTTTTTTTTTATGTAAAGGTGAATGCACCAAATAGTGAACGACTGCGCGCGGAGCGAGGCGTGAAACTCCCGTCAAACTTTGTGGGTGGAGCCAGGAGTGAGCAGCACCTGTTAGAACGTACGTGCGGACCGTCGAACAATGACCTTTTAATCACGCCAGTTTAATAGCAATTAGCCTTTCCTGCAGACGAACCGGATAGAAGTATGTGTGTAATGTTTCGTTTTTAAAAAGCCTTCATGCTGTAGCCAAGTTTTGGATTGTATGTTTGAAGAGAATACACTCGAAATGTTTATATAAGTTTACTTTTTTGTTATTTTGTTCTCTCGGGAGTGCTAGCAAGGGCGTGCCACCTCCTAAAAGTGGGGGGGGGGGGGCGGAGGCACATTGAAGTCGATTCTGTCTTGCACGGTCGCCCCTAGGCGTAATGTAAAAATCCGAAAACGTACTGGAGAGGGAACAGGTCCTCTTAAAAAGGCGGACACCTCTCCCCGCTTGACGCCCATGAGCGCTAGCCAGAGCCACGTGAGAAACTGAACAAAGTCGTTATTTTAACTCCAATTTCATCGTCTGTGTTGGACCTGTAAATATCAACGAATCCTCTCGAAACTTCACAGAAATGCATTGCAACTGCATTCGAACAAAATGCAGACCCAGACAGATCGAATTATTCACTTTGAAAAATCCCCTTGTAATTTGATGCACCCTACTGTACATATATATCTATGCGGGAACCGGGAGGGCGCCCCCTCGGAAATGTATCGGAGCCCACTCCCTCCCCCGCTCAACAACTTTCCGCTGATGACGCCCTCATATGGGGTTTGGCGCCCTCTTGAGGGCCTGGTCCGCCTTGACGGATTTGAATAAGCCACTAGTTACCTACTTTGGCGACCGAATGACCCATTGGCCATTACCCCTTCCCGCCATTGCGCAGGCCGGAATCCTTGGCTTCATGCTATGCGGTACAGCATAACTTCAGGCAGCTACTACTAGTGCCATCTAGGGACAGGAATATAAGCTGACCTGTGTCCAGACCAGGAATGACCAGGAATATATCTGGCTTCTGGTCTTTTAAGGCAGTGGTTCTTGAAGGTTCCCAGCGTCATTGACATAGGTCCCATTGGCGACCAGAATAACCCATTAACCCGTAGCTCCAATCAAAGGTAATGGACTCTTACATTTCGCACACTGGCGGATCCAAGGGCTGAGGGCATCAGGGGCAAATGCCCCCCAAACATTCTGAAATCGGCGCAAATTTACACATTTCCTGATGTAGAAGGACATCTACGCAACTTTTCCTAAGGAAAGTTTATTTTACAAAACGTCTAGCAATGCATAAGGGAGCGAAATCTGACGATTTATTATTATTATTGTGATGAACTTTTTCAGGGTGATGTCCCCTATGGCGCCAAAAACTAAATCCTAGATCCGCAAATGATTTCGCAAAGAAGGAGTTGTACAGAGTCCGCTCCAATGCGATGTCTCTACCGCGAAGGTGACTAAACATCATTTTGTTTAATATTTTCCGATGTTGTTTGTGATAATATGGTACTACACCTTTTCGCCATCGCATTTGACCAATGGGCAAAACTGTTTTAAACACTCTGCATATAGAGGGCACCACTTCTTGCCGTTTCACCATAAACATTCTACTATTTGTCATAACTACACCTTTTCTTAATGCGAGGCGGCATCTGTTCAGTTCAATTCGGCATTTCAAATTTGAAACGACAGCATGACATCCTGTTTGACATTAATACACCTTTTCTCAATGCGAGGCGGCATCTGTTCAGCTCAATTCGGCATATCTCATTTAAACCGACAACAGAACATCACTGTTTGGCATATATGCATCTCACCATCGGAAGTACACACTCCCGGGGCAAAGGCATTGCAAAATCGACAGTTGCACAAATAAAACCGTGTCAAAACCTGAACTAGGCGGGTTGGTCTTTGGATCCCTTGTTTCAGATATAGCCAACTGGAGCTGACAGCGTTCAATTAGAGATGACAAGTTTTAGTTGACTGGGCCAGCGTCATTTCAGTTTCGTTGAACGGCAAAATTGCAGCAACATAATGTATTGTCGATATTGCAATGCCCATGCCGATGGTCCATTTTGTATCGTGGTCGTCTCCGTAATATTGGGATCCAGCAGTCTCTCGTTGCTTGATTTACCTCAGCAGACATGTCTGTCTTTCTAACTTGAAATTGTGGTCCAAAGTGTTAAAATAGTGTTAGTTCCAGTATTGCCTGACGATATGACATGCACTATGCCACGTTCAGTTGAACAGATGCCGATTCGCATTAAGAAAAGGTGTAAATACCACACGGGGCCGATAAAAATAATTTATTTAGGACCGAGGTCGTTGTTGATTTTCGCCGAGACGAAGGTTTCGAGGGGTGGAAAAATATCTAAAAACAAAACGACCGAGGTCCTAAATAAATTATATTTGCCAAAGTGTGGTATTTATTTTATCAATAATGTCCTACCTCGCTTTGAAACTGGTAAAAATAGTTTGGTAAACATGTAAATGCCCGGCGGGCCGAAAGCTTTGACCAATTGACTTAAGCCATTGATTTTCTGACCGGCTGAAAACCTTTTACCACATGCTCGCGCTAATGCTAAAAACATACTGAGATATATGATAAATACGCATATCACATCGGCGTAACACACTCTCGCGGCAAAGGGCATTACACATTGACTGTGCACGGTGCACTGCAATGTTACAATGTCGTTTTAAATAAGAATGCCGTGAATTGAAGACTGAAAAAAGATTGCCGCCTCGCATTAAGAAAAGGTGTATTACACCTTTTCTTAATGCGAAATCGGCCTTTCTTGGTTCAACTTGAACGTGCATATTGCATGTATATCGTCAAGGCATACAGGAACTTAGACACTATTTTAACACTTTGGACACATTTCATTAAAACAGAAATATCATTGTTTCATATTGAACGGAGTCAATGGACATCGGCAGGGGCATTCAATATCGACAATACATTATGTTGCGTTGGCAATTTTTGGCCATCAACGAAACTGAATGACGCTTGCCCAAGTCACTAAAAACTTGCCTATCTCTAATGAACGCTGTCAGCTCATTGCATTATATCTGAAACCAGTGACCAGTGTTGACCGGTGCCCTGTCGATTTTTGCAATGCCTTTGCCGCGGGAGTATGTTACGCCGATGTGAGATGCATATAATGTCCAACAGTATGGTTGCTGTCGGTTTAAATGAGATATGCCGAATTGAGCTGAACAGATGCCGCCTCGCATTGAGAAAAGGTGTAGATGGCACTCCATTACAACTCGTCATTGAGCAAACTTTCAATAATCTCCAAAACAGATTGGCATTGGTTGAAATGAATAGCAGTGACTGTTATGCAGACCGACGAGCATATATTTTGATCGCCCATCTATTTCCGTCGACGCACACAAACTATACTCGTATAATAGCGAAGTGACGACATTTTTCGACCATAGTCGAAATCGTGTTGGATTATCAAACAGTTTTGCTGAATGAGTATTGTAATCTAGTGACTAGTGTTCAAATACTTTTGCTCATCTGTTAAATTCGGGCGCCAGCAGCCGATCTGTTTTGTCGAATGATTATTGTTGAAATTGCCGTTCAAACATTTATGCTGAATGGTAAAATGCGAGTGAAAAAAGGTGTAGTGTTCTGCGTCAGAGAAACAGAGAGCTGTGACAAATGAGGCTGCATTGTGCACCATCATGACATAAACCAGATATAAATTACACTTCTCCCCTAGCTGTCCAATCACCATTATCGTACCCACAGATAACATGATGCCTGGATTAGACACTACATTTTTGGCCTCTTATTGCTAAGCACAGCAGTGAATGACGGTGTTGGACTCGCATTTGCACGAGCCGGGACATAAAGTGTATCAGCTTAACAGCTCCGCTTTTAAATTTCGGCGGCTCTGCAATAAGAGGCCGAAAATTGAGTGTTCAATCCAGTTATCATGTTATCTGTGTCGTACCCCATTTGAGAACCACTGTACTACACCTTTTCTCAATGCGAGGCGGCATCTGTTCAGCTCAATTCGGCATATCTCATTTAAAGGGAATAGTTCACCTTTAACATAG
>VOPJ01007441.1:0-11834 GCA_014673585.1 Semibalanus balanoides
AGCATGGGAAAAACCTGTATCCGCTATAATTTTCCGAAAAAAGTATATTTTGCGCCACCCTAAATTGAGCACTGAGCAGACTGAGACTCCACTGCATTTCCTCCTAGGTTTTGTCTTCAGTTTCTTCCCACTTCACGTAAAAGGATTATTCATTCTAAGTTAGATAAATGTCGAAAATGTTCAGTGATATTGTTTGAATATGATCTAGAAATTGTTTTAAAAAAATGGGAGAGAATGACACCATTTTATATTTGGTATCATAATAATTATCAGTCAGTCATGCCTCAGCGTCTGGCAGTGAAATTTGATTGACCATTCTTCGCTGCCGACTTCCCTGCGTCCTGATCGGCGTGCGTCCTGGGGTAGCGGCGTCACAGGGCCACCAAGCCCATGACGGCAGCGTGACCCGGCCGCGCTCCGTGACGGCTCTGTGACGGCTCCGTGTCGCGGGTCGGCCTGGGACGCAGCCGGGTGAAAACGTGACGTTAGACGTGACACCGCGTCACAGAGAGATGGAGACAGACTGCGGCAGGTCAGGGTGACTCCAGTGAAGACGGGCTGATCCGCTGCCACTGGGACCTGCCACAGAACTACGGCAGGTCAGGGGGACTCCAGTGAAGACGGGCTGATCCGCCTGCCATGGGGACCATGCCACAGACCTGCGTAGGTCAAGGGTGACTCAGTGAAGACGGGCCTGATACGCCTGCCACTGGGACCTGCCACAGACTGCGTCAGGTCAGGGTGACTCCAGTGAAGCGTCTGATCCGCCTGCCATGGACTGCCACCACAAGACTACGGCAGGTCAGGGTGAAACTCAGTTGATAGACGGGCTGATCCGCCTGCCACTAGACCTTGCCCAGACTACGGCAGGTCAGGGTGACTCCAGTGAAGACGGGCTGATCCGCTGCCACTGGGACCTGCCACAGACTGCGTCAGGTCAGGGTGACTCCAGTGAAGACGGGTTGATCCGCCTGCCACTAGACCTGCCACAGACTAACGGCAGGTCAGGGTGACTCCAGTGAAGAGCGGGCTTGATCCGCTGCCACTGGGACCTGCAATGACTGCGTCAGGTCAGGTGACTCACAGTGAAGACGGGCTGATCCGCACTGCCACTGGGACCTGCCACAGACTGCGGCAGGTCAGGGTGACTCCAGTGAAGACGGGCTGATCCGCTGCCACTGGAACCTGCCACAGACTGGGCTGATCCGCCTGCCACTGGGACCTGCCACAGACTACGGCAGGTCAGGGTGACTCCAGTGAAGACGGGCTGATCCGCTGCCACTGGGACCTGCAACAACTGGGGCAGGTCAGGGTGACTCCAGTGAAGACGGGCTGATCCGCTGCCACTGGGACCTGCCACAGACTGCGTCAGGTCAGGGTGACTCCAGTGAAGACGGGTTGATCCGCCTGCCACTGGCCAGTCAACAACGGACCAAACGCTGCCAAAGTGCTGGACAGATCTTTCAAGAGCTTTACACAATTTTCGAAAACGCATCGTCGGATCTGGAGAAGCGGTTTGGACGAGCTGCAACAGCTCTAACAGTGGTGTAAAAGCACCAGGCTG
The DNA here is from genome assembly GCA_014673585.1 of Semibalanus balanoides. Classification (NCBI taxonomy): domain Eukaryota; kingdom Metazoa; phylum Arthropoda; class Thecostraca; order Balanomorpha; family Balanidae; genus Semibalanus; species Semibalanus balanoides. The sequence continues at coordinate 1,565 of VOPJ01007441.1, forward strand.
CAGTATAACGAACCAGTACCATTGGTGTACAGCACCAGGCAGTGGTCTGAAGAAGCAGCATTAGTGGTGTAACGGCATCATGCAGGGTTTGTAATGGAGCTGTATCATTGGTATAACAGCATGTATAACAGCTTCTGGCGTATAGAGCCCCCCCCCCCTCAGGCGACCAGAGCGCCCCCTCTGGCGGCCAGAACGCCCCCTCTCAGGCCAGCAGCCCCTGCCAAGCACAAAGCGCCCCTCGGGTGAGTTCGGGGGGCAACTGGCCCTTCTTCCCCCCCCCCATCTTCCGCCGCCACTGTCTACTGCCTAGTCCCGGCCACACTCATATGTCACATTATGGCTAGATAGAAGGCAATAGCGCTGCAGTTTGCGTCTTAGTCGCTCTGTGTCTGGAATTTTATCTCGATGTACGGTCATGGTCGTCTGCGGCATGTTCTTGACGCTGTCATCATAGAACCTGCCTTGGCAGACTGCGGCATGTTCTTGACGCTGTCATCATATGACCTGCCTTGGCAGATACACGTGAGACTAAGCGGAACTTGGAATGATCATGAGAGTGAGTCGACATAGTTGTATTTCTGAATGATGATGTTGTGAATGAGCACACAACAATCTGAATTTGTGGGATGCGAATATCCTGTGATTTGTTTAAGAGCATGTTCGCACTCCATCAGTCGCGATGTCGTCACACTGACAGTTGAACCCGGCACATCAACTTTAAACACTAGCAATTGAACCAAGCACGTACCATTTGACACCGACAGACCTTGGTAGGAGTGCGCAGGACTGCCGATAATTTACGTGGGACCCAGCCCCAGGTCAAAATGTATCCAAACCACAGCTGACCAGGGAACACATTGACCTTAATCTCTAGTTTTCATTGTTAGTTCAAGTGATAAATGTGTGAGAAATTTCCCAAACCAGGTTCATAAATCGGTCAGTGGGTTGCAACGAGTTTTATTAGGTCTTAACACTGCGTTTTCATATGATGTCTGAGAGGGAAATATTCACCTTGTCCCACACAAATGTAGTTATTACTTCCAATCGACAGACGAGACCAAAATATATTGTAAATTCATCACATTTTGCTTAAAAGCTATCCTTTGGATAGATATTTCAAGTTAAAGTTGATAAGCGATCCACACTTTTAACGACCGGTACTTGCAAGTACTTTGGTCTTCATTAAACTGCGGGCTTTTCCCGTATTGCTTTTTTACGCAATTGAGTGGACAAATATATGTTGCGTTCTGCTTGTTGTGATTATATGTCCGCCGATCCTTTACATCTAATCAATACCAAATAGCAGTTCACTGATGCGCTTTTACGGCGGCCTAATTAGTGGTTGTGATCTTCAACTTTTTGAAAACTGCTTTATTTATTTTCAACATTAATCTGGCAATCGGCATTGACTTGGGGGGCGTTCAACGTCCCCTTGACGAATTGTCGTGATAACTCGAAAACCATTAGCGCTATCAACGCGAAACTTCGGCTACCTTCTTCTACATCAATTTCACGTCTTCTGTGCGAAAATGAAGCAATTTCGTCGATGTTCTTTAGATATAGCGAATTTAGTGACGTCACTACACACGATTTTGACCAAAAAATCAGCTAAACTTTAACAGACCGTACAAAGGCAATATACAAAATGCAATCCAAAAACTGGCAAAGGTTGCAAATAATAAGGGCTACAAAATGGCTGTCTCGGATTTGTGAAAATGTTGTTTTTTACCCCCAAATTTCCCAAATATATTTGGAAAAATGACCTCAAAATAAGAAATTATAAGATTTTCGACCTATTTTAGAGTATTTGGAAGATATGTCAGAGAACGATATGTGAACAAATACGATACCAAATTTCAAAATGATTAAGTTTTTGACCGATTGATCGCATTTACAGTGGGCTGGTAACTCATGACGTCATATTTTTTAATCACGTTTTTTTGCTTTTATTAACAAAATACGGACAAATGACCGCACTGTGTTTCCTACATGCCGGGGTAAACCTCAAGTATAGCACGAGCCAGACAGGACAATGTCGGGCAATAAATTGTCTGACCCAAATTCCCATGTTATTTGATAGGTCGGGCAGGAAACAAAAGTTTCTTGCCCGGCTTTCCTGCCCGGCCTAAACTTAATAAGTTACTACTAAAATTACTTAATAATGAATAGGCTCGTGCTATACTTTAAGGATATTCCGGCATGAAGGAAAAATCTTACTGACCTTAGCCTGACGAAATTATCTGGAAACTCAGTTTCCAAAATTTAGTTCCGGTCCTCGTGCTTCGCACTCGGACCTCCGCCAATTTTGCAAACCTCGTTTCCAGATAATTTCGTCGGCCTGGTCAGTAATATATATTCTGAGACAAAACTGGTCCAGAAAAATGTATTTTAAAGAGTAAGCAATAATTATCTTACACATGTCAAAGATATTTATTATTTGAAAAATATATTACTAATATCGGAAACAAGCTTTCGGCGCTTAGCCATTATCAAGTCAAGATTATCTAAGCCATTGTCACTAAGCCATCACTAAGCCATCACTAAGCCATTATCAAGAAAACTTGATAATGGCTTAGCGCCGAAAGCTTGTTTCCTATATAAGTAATACATTTTTAAAATAAAAAAATGTATTTTACATTTGTAAGATCATTATTTCTTACTCTTTAGTCATTATCGCCATTTCATCCATCCTCACACATATAAAAAATTATTTTGTATTTATATTATCAATTTCAAATTTAGATTTGTATTACCTTACTTTGACCTTAGCTTGACATTTACCTGTTGTACATGAAGTCTGGTGTTAAATTGAGTATCACTATCGCTTTCTGCGCGTAAAATAATTCATTAACATGTTTTGCAGTACTTTCGTATATATTTTGTGTATAGTCACCTTTTGTGACCTGACCTTTGATCGTTGCCATCAATCTCACTTTCGATCTTGCGGGGTATGTATCATATCTTTGAGAGCACTTTGGGTGATCATGGTCGCAATCGAAGGCTTTGGATGTAAAGTATGGTCCATAAACTAAAATACCTCGATTTTGACCTTCGACCTGACCGTGACCTGACATGTGACCTCAATTTGAAATTTTCGAGCGTGCCTTAGATTCGTCTCATTAAGCGCTTACGAATGCCGCCTTGCGCGTCTCGCTGCGATCATTGGTTCGGAAGATAACCAGGAGGCGTTTAACGCCTCCCCCCAGTCAATGGTGTTCAGATTAGATCCCAGTCAATGCTGGGTTTAGAGTTTTGTATATTTTTGTCTGTGGCTGTACATAATACTATGCTTTATATAATCAGGAACAATATTTTTTCCAAAAATTGACAAAAAACAACAATTGGCGCAAATTGACTCTAAGGTGTCGGCGCGCCCTTAAACCCCAATAAACAAAAAACAACAACTGGCAATTACATCAGAAGCTCATCGATGCGCTTGGACGGCGACCTATTTAGTTTCGGCGAATTGTTTCATTGACCAATCAGGGACGTTGTCACGCGTCTTGGCGCACTTGCTCCATTGTTGGCCCTATGACTTGCTTACGTATAGGACGTAGGGAAGGACAACGCTGTCAGTGACCCTCCTGAAGCACACTAGGTATTTGCTGTTTATTTTTCTAAACTTTCAACTTTGAATGAGTGATGTTTTGGTAATTCTTAAGTTTTGATAACATCATTGTTTTATAATAATGGGAGCATACGAAATTGCTGTTACAATATTACAAGTTGAATATTTCCCTTTAAAGGAAATGTTTCAACTTTGTATTGGTTTTGAACTGAGATAGCCATGATCTTTGGCCGTAATTGAAAAGTATAAATTCCAAAAACATTTTGCCCAAACATAACCGTTTTTAAGCAATTGAATATGGACTTTGCAAAAGGGTTTTATGCAAGTGCTGCCGCTGATTGGCTGACAGCCGCTTGAAGATTGTTGATCCTGGGAGAAAAAATAATATCTATCGAATCTTGGTTGGATTACCTGCTGCGAGTACGATAACAAAATGATTGTTTGTATTCAAGTCGCCAGAATTGTGTAAAATATTGTGCCATATGTCTGTAGCTCTCAATAGTTCAATTATAACGTCATTGCACCCCCCCCCCATCACAAAATATATCAAGTTAAGTGGCTTTTCGAGAAACAAATATCACCATCGTTTTCAGCAGCACTTATTTCATATTTTTGACTAAGCTGGCGCTTATTTGACAACGTTCAGAAAGGTGAAACATTCCATTGAATTGATGAAAAGTCATAAACTACCATATGTCGGCTTTTCTATCTCATTCTAACAACATCCTGATACTCTCATTCATCCAAACCTATATGTTGTTAGGTTTGTGAAGGAAGCTGAAGAATCACAAAACATTGGAGTGGGGAGGAGGGGGCAGTGAGGTAGTTGCCCCCCGCTCTCATTGAGCTAGTGCCTGAAATGCTGCTAATATTGGTCCGTCTCTCTCCAACCTAACCCCGGAACCTCCGTCGGTGTCCCTACAACGACGGGGGTTATTATAAGTATTTTGATGGTAGGGAGGCATAACCAACTTAAATATCGCAGTAGTCGAGGTGCCCGAACCCCAAATCATTATCATAACCAGCTTGCTTTCTTGGATGGAAAAGCATATGGATATTGGATTGTGAGGATTTTTGTAACGGTACCTCAGCTAAGGTGGTTTCTCTTGAGGCTGAGTACCTATACCTTTCTAGTCATCAGTATCGCATCATACACCTGTCGTGACCTTGCCGTGACCTTGCCGTGACCTAGCCGTCACGCATCTCATTGTCTCGCGCGGCTCAGTCTGCGTGTCAGCTGCGTGTGTTTTGCGGTTGGCTTTGCGTGCTACCAAATGATCACGTTTGGGTTACCAGATGCGCCTAGATCGTAATTTGCCCTCGGCGATGACAGCATGAACGTCGTCTGGTTCCAGATCACCGGTCCCGTCTGGTTCCAGATCACCGGTCCCGTCTGGTTCCAGATCACCGGTCCCGTCTGTTCCAGATACCGGTCCCGTCTGGTTCAATCACGCGGTCCCGTCTGGTTCCAGATCAACCGGTCCCGTCTGGTTCCAGATCACCGGTCCCGTCTGGTTCCAGATCACCGGTCCCCGTCTGGTTTCCAGATCACCGGTCCCGTCTGGTTCCAGAAACACACTGGGTCCCGCTGTTTCCAGATCACCGTCCTCTGGTTTCCAGAATCACCGGCCCGTCTGGTTCCAGATCACGCGTCCCGTCTGGTTCCGATCACCGGTCCCGTCTGGTTCCAGATCAACCGGTCCCGTCTGTTCCAGATACCGGGTACCCGCTGGTCCAATACGGTCCCTCTGGTTCCAACCGTCCCGTCTGGTTCCAGATCACGGTCCCGTCCCTGGTTCCAGATCACCGGTCCCGTCTGGTCCAGATCACCGGTCCCTGTCTGGGTTCCAGAATCACGGTCCGTCTGGTTCAGATCAACGCGGTCCCGTCTGGTTCCACGATCACCGGTCCGGTCTGGTTTCCAGATCACCGTCCCGTCGGTTCCAGAAATCAACCGGTCCGTCCTGGTTCCAGATCACCGGCTCCGTCTGGTTCCAGATCAACCGGCCGTCTGGTTACCAGATCCACCGGTCCGTCTGGTTCCAGAATCACGTCCGTCTGGTTCCAGATCACCGGTCCCGTCTGGTTCCAGATCACCGGTCCCGTCTGGTTCCAGATCACCGGCTGCTGTCATGGCATGCTTCAGTTGTGGCCTATGCCACTGAGCAGTTGACCTCCATTCCTGGCCGACATTTGATTGATGTGTTACAGTTGGACAAATCCTTCACTAGAAAGGGATCCCGGTGGTTTGGCGTGACAATGGGTGGAACCGTTTTGGCTTTCCTGGTGTTATGCCTGACTGCGTGATTGCGTTTCTGGCGGCCGAGTGATTAATTAGCGGCCAGCCTGGTGCCACTGCTTCCCCTGCTCTCTCTCTCTCTCCGCCCGGCCATCTGTCGCCGGCACCCGGCACCGGGCTGGTCAGAGACGTCACTGAGATGGCACGGAGGGGTCGACCGCTATGCTGAGGTGGCAGTGGCTGAGGTGGGTAGGATTATGACTGGACGGACTGGCGGGGACTGAAACTGCTGACGCAGGTGACTCAAAACTTCACGCGCTGGATAAGCGTACCTATAGCCGGCCTTTTACTTCGTCATTGTCCCGGGAACCGGTTACACGCACCCTTCGCTTGTTAGCAGAGACACCCAACTCCAGCTGCACTAGCTGACTGCATAGCCTCTGCCCAGGTGCATGGGGCCCACATTCTTGACATTCTTTATTTATGGCCCACTTTCCTTCGACAAAAAGTCAAATATATTCGGCTGGAGAGCCTTTTCAGTCCAGAAAACTTGCCAGATTGGGTTTTTTTCAACCACGGCTACAAAACTGCTATCTCAGTTAAAAAACCATGATGAAGTGAACTATTTTCTTAAATTAGGTATAACTTTAGTTATAGCTTGAATAATAACCTTTAACTTGAGCCCGGTATGTGAGCCCGGACGTTATACCAGCTGTACCAGTGAGACATTAGCCTCCGATCAGTATCGGCTCTGAACTGTAGCCAGCTTTGTCAGCTTACATGAATTCTTTACTCAGTCTGTTCAGTCTGCGCCTCTCAGACTGCACTCAGACTGCACCTCACCTTTCTCAGATCACAGGTGCCGATCCAATGGGCCTGATTGGGGCCATGGTATCGCCAAAAGACGATTGGAATCGGCCGAAATTTGATACATTTCCCGAATTTGAAGAAAATCTAACTTATTATTTAAAGAAAGTCTGTCTGTCATTCTGTCTGTTCATCATCCAACTTTTTCCTTATACCTATTATAAGTACGAAAGATGATGTAGTTTCGACACATTAGCATTGTATAGTATCTAAGAAATCATGTTGCAGATCGCATGACAAAATGTGTGCATATATTCTGCTCCCCACATTTCCCAACATCAAACTGTCCTCCTACATGTAAAGATAATGTCTGACTGTGCTAGCAAAAATAACACGGCAGAACTTCAATCGATAATACCGTCGTCCGCCCTCTGATGGGCGGAACTTGAACTATACGCCACCAGCCAGGCACGAATTGCGGTTTGTGCACACTAGCGCCACCTATGTAGAATATTTGCTCAATGCGCACACCAGCGACATCTATAGCACGGATAAGGCGAACTTGTTAGGGTCTTGCCCCTGAACAAACATTGTATTGACGTTGTGGCCCTGCCAGTTACGTGGAGGCGGAACAGGCAGGACGGGTGGAATTGGCGGAATAGGCGGAACAGACGGTTGACAGAGGATCGTTAACTACTGGCTGACGGCTGACGGTGACGCCCTGTTTGTCTCTCTATCTCAGTGACGCCCTGTTTGTCTCTCTGTCTCAGTGACGCCCTGTTTGTCTCTGTCTCGGTGACGCCCTGTTTGTCTCTCTGTCTCAGTGGCGCCCTGTTTGTCTCTGTCTCAGTGACGCCCTGTTTTTTGTTCTCTGTCTCAGTGACGCCCTGTTGTCTCTCTGTCTCAGTGAAGCCCTGTTTGTCTCTGTCTCAGTGACGCCCTGTTTGTCTCTCTGTCTCAGTGTTTGTCTCTCTGTCTCGGCGAGCGACGGCACGAGTGATCGGCCACCGTGGGAACTGGACACGTGTGCTCCCCCGTCTGCCGAGTCGCCCGCCGAGACGGTGGCAGTTTCTATGACCGAGTGTGGACATTGGGCGTGGTTTATTGTTAGTGGTGAGAAGTTGAGGCTGGCTTTGTGTGCAGTGGGAATCGAGAACGGGGTTTTCTTGGGTCTGGTTCCGCCCGACTGGGTGTTGTGGTAGTATCGAGTGGCGATGAACTGACTTATCCGACTGTTCCATGTCTGAGCAGATGGATTTTGGATACGTAAGTATGCGGCGCCTGCCTGCGCCGCGATTTGGATGTCGTCATTGTCTATCTGTAGAAATTGGCATGCATGTTGATTGGCATATTCTTCGCCAGAGCTGATTTGTTTTGGTGGATCTTTTCAGTCAGAATGTATACCTGCAACCCTGACTAATATATTTGGTAACTATTTCTTATTGTTTACTTTTTCAGCCCTAATGTCCTGCTGTATTGCTCGAGGGTGTTGCTGTACTACTCTCCTCCCTGATTTACCTTCTGAAGTTGAGAATCCAGTGAATGTTCCAGTACCCTTTGTTTCTTGTGATATTTATATTTGTTCATGCCGTTGCGGTGGATTGCACTTAAAACTATTTTTGCTGCAGTACGCCGGCTCTGGAGCTGTCACCGAAGTGGATGCGTTCCATACTTTATCCATATATAAATATATACAAACTGTACACACAATGTATCGTCTTGGTCCCCAGACGGTCCCAGTTAAACGGCTAGACGCTGGTCGTGTTCTATTGGTGTGGCCACTGATCGATGACACTGCCTGGGACGGTGGAGGGGGGCTGCTCTCACGCTCACCAGCTCACTCTCTCTCTCTCCCTCTCTCTCCCTCTCTCTCCCTCTCTCTCCCTCTCTCTCCCTCTCTCTCTCTCTCGCTCTCACACGTACCGCTGCAGCGCCGTCCCGTCCCGTCCACAGCTGCGTCCCGTCCCGTCCCGTCCCGTCCCGTCCACAGCTGCGTCCCGTCCCGTCCACAGCTGTGTCCCGTCCCGTCCCGTCCACAGCTGCGTCCCGTCCCGTCCCGTCCACAGCTGCGTCCCGTCTCGTCCCGTCCCGTCCTGGCGTAAACAGCTGTGTCCCGTCCCGTCCCGGCGTCCACAGCTGCATCCCGTCCCGTCCTGGCGTTAACAGCTGCGTCCCGTCCCGTCCCGGCGTCCACAGCTGCGTCCCGTCTCGTACACAGCTGCGTCCCGTCTCGTCCCGTCCCGTCCACAGCTGCGTCCCGTCCCGTCCCGGCGTCCACAGCTGCGTCCCGTCTCGTCCCGTCCACAGCTGCGTCCCGTCCCGTCCCGGCGTTCACAGCTCTCTGACACGTACCACCGTGCCACTGTAGCCCAGCTTCTCCCCCGGGGCTCCGCGTCCGCATCGTCGAGTGCAGCTGGCTCTGTGTTCGGCAGAGGGTTGACGAGGAGTTGGTGGGACTTGGGCTGTGTCGATTTTAAGCTACGGTCTTCATACTTCACACGATTGTAACAGATCTACAGTTCGGCCATTTAGCTAATTGCTGGGTCCGTGTTGGTCGGTAGCGCCTCGCCTAACGCGATATTGACACTCATCTCCGAATACCTTAAAGGGAACATTTCACCTTTAACATCGGGTTTTGAACTGAGATAGCAGATTTGTAGAGCTAATATTGTATTGCACCAAGCGAAGCAGCCATCTGGGTAACCCAGATAGCTGCTTCGCTTGGTGAAAGATAAAATATCCGGCTGGGTAGCTTTACATGGTGGGTTGGATTATTTTTTATCCGAGTAGATTATTTGGTGCAAGAGGCCTCAGATAGGAAAATGGGTTTTAGCTGAAGAATAAACTTGTAGCGTTAAGTTTTTTCGACACAGGATAAGTTTGTCCCTTTTATAAAAAAGCTGCGTGGCGCAGCTCTGTAATGCTGTGCAGCTGCCGCCCGGCCGGCCGGCCAGCCGCTCCGGCACGCAGTCATCGATTGTTACAGAGAGCTGTCGAGACTGGCGTCACCGACAGTCTGGCACGCTTCAGCCGATACAGCTACGCTTTTGTCCAGCGCATTTTCGCGCCATCGGTGGATGTTTTTTGTTCCCAGTCGCGGGACATTTACCCAATGAAAGGGTGCGGAGACGGTGAGCGCTGCAAATGGGAATCAATGGATGTGGAACTAACCGACGAAAATGGCAACATAAGTCAAAGCTTGATCATGAAGACGATGTATTTTTGTATCGTACACGTTGGCACTGTTATATATTTTTCGACTTTGGTAGCGTACATTTCTTCAACGTGAGTGCCTTTTGTTTATCCAAAGGGTTAATGCTCCTCTGAACAACAGATGGGCGCCAGATGACTGCCAGCAGTCGTTGAGCCGATAATATAAAGCCCTGTTCATCATCTGGTCTCAGCAGCTGAGCAGCAGCGGTCCTCCGTGGGGCCTGTCGCTTCACCAGCCTTGCTGGGCAAATCTCTCTGCGAATCTCTTACGCCGCTGAATAACGGCTTCTTGTTATATCACGCCGCATACGTATCAGCGCGCCTCGCTGCATTCGTCTCACTGCGCCAGATCCGTCTGAGCGCGTCTCAGGCCGTCTCGGCGCGCCGGGTCGGCCGTTCGATGCGGACGGTACGATAACGTCGCCTCTTCATTCGCTCTTTTA
>VOPJ01007442.1:0-11834 GCA_014673585.1 Semibalanus balanoides
ACATGTCAGGTCAAGGTCAGGTAAAAGGTCAAAATGGAGATATTTTAGTTTTTGGGCCATATTTTCGATCCAAAGCCTTATATTGTAACTGTTTGAGCACAAAGTGCTCTCAAAGGTATACAGAAACTCCTGCATTAAGCAAAAGTGAAATTTTAAGCGAAGGTCAGGGTCAATATCGGGTCACAAAAGGTCACTGTTGGCAAGAGGTCTACGAAAGTCATGCGACATATGTTTTATGGGCTGTTTTAATGACACGTGTACATTCGCATATAAGAAGCCATTTTGACAATCTGACACCATGAAAGGTTACAGTCGGTCTTGAGGCTCCTTGTATTTTTTTTAACAAAAAATATATTTTTTTAGTCCAGTTTTGTCTCAGAAAAACAGCTGTGATATTCATTAGTCTCTATCTGCTCAAAAAAGTAAAAAAGTTAATTGAAAAAATGACGTCATGAGTTACTTACACATGGAGAGTCATAAGTCAGTCAAAAATTCAGATATTGCTTTTAAATTTGGTTTAGGTTTTGTTTATACTTAGTCCTCTTACATATATTTCAGTTTTTGAAATATTTTTTAAAACTTTTGTTTTGTGATAATTTTTTTAATATTTTTAATATTTTTTATTTTTAGGGGTTAAAAACTGAAAACTTTGAAAATCCGAGATTGCCATTTTGAAGACAATGCAATGTCCCCACCTCTTGATGGGGTTGTTTTTTTATTTGCTTCACACCTCCATTTTATACGATTTTTCAAACATTCATCGTTTTTACACCAAAAATGGCATGACATGACGTCATCAAAAGGTCATTACCTTCCAAAATTATTTATCAATTTCATCAAAAATCTGGGAGAAGACGTCAAATTGATGTAGGATAAGGTACTGCAAGTTTCACGTTGGTATCTGCCATGTTTTTTTAGTTATTGAGAAAATCGAGGAGGGGGGGCAGATTATGCCCTCCCAGCGGGGCGCGGCCCGGGTTAAGATAGAGCTTCGATTAAAAACGATCGTGTTGCCACCAGAGGAAGCCATTGACATCTGATTTTATGGGTAATGGGTCATTAGGTGACCTCTGAGTTCATATCAAAGATCCAAATGTCATCAAATCGTAAATGTGTAAAATTGAATACTTGTCGAGCTAAAATCGCAAAGTTAATCTTAAAATGCTAAATAGACATCAAATTTGAGATCAGCATCACAACATGACCTAAAGGCTAAAACTTGGCATATTGAAAAAGATCATGTCAGGTCTTCTGTGGCCATTGATCTCGGTTGACCTTTGGAAGCGAATAAAACAACATAATGATCTATTTAATTGGATCCAGATTTGAATCAGCGTCAACAACTGCCTAGGAAAGAACAAAAGACATAAAAGACCATCTTGAAGCGATACGGAGGTCATGACATAGTCGACCTCTGAAAAGGTCAATCGAGATCGCAATCTCTGCAGAAGCGACAGCTGTCACCTAGAAAGACATGTGGGCTGTGCATATGCTTCTGAACAACAAACACTCGGAAAATGCACATGTTTCCAGGATCGATACTACGGGACGCCAGTTTCGCCAAACACGACCTTGAGAAACAGGTCAAAGGTCATGGGTCTTAAGGGTTAGAAGTTCGAAATTTAAAGTATGTGTCAAATTGTTGCAAATTAAGGTACTGAAAGTTTCATCGCGACCGCTACGCGAGCTATTCCGGAAAAAAAAGAGGGGTTACATCAACACTGGCGAGGATTAATAAAGCTCGATGTCGGAAAAGAATATAATTTAAAAATTATGAAAAATTAATTTTTGAATCAGACGGTTCTAATACTCCAAATAAAAGTCACGGTCACGTGAGTAGTGGTTCATACATAACAAACATTTCACTCAACCCTTCCTTGCATAGCCCCAAGGCCCTAGATTATAGGTTAACCCGTTTGGGGTAAGGCAGCGAATGGCGTGACGTCAAAGGCACGTGATGTCACACGCTCCCTATTCAAATAGTGTTAAATCGGCCTAATTGAACGTCCTACCATTTGAATATCTTAGAGATGCCAGCGGAACGAATTGGGCGCTTAATGACAGGTCAAAATACAGCTCGCTCACTGGTCATTTTCTCCTAAAATGCAAGGATGAGCGGGAGCGACTACGCGACCGAGCGAGACCGCCGAGACTCATGCCCATATAAGGTGATGCATCAGAGCCGGTCGAAAGCGTGTTTACTTTGGTAGACCGAGAAGTGCCACGTCGACGTACCTTTTACGGTCTACCAAAGTAGACCGTAAAAGTCGCCATCATCGGACTACAAATCCACTGTGCGGTCACATGTCACTCGGGCAGGTGCCTTTTGAGCCTTTTGAGCTAGCATCCAGGCCGTTATGTGTGTGCATGTGTCCTGTGTGTGTATGTGTAGGTGTTCTGTCCGTCGCCTTGAATGCGTGTGTATTTTAAGTGAAAGTCATAGTTCTATTAGTGGTGCCAGTTCCAGAAAATATTTGTCCAATGTCCAACCAATATCCAAGACCATCGTCAGCTGTCCGTCCGAAACTGTCCGAAGATCATTGTTTGACCGAAATTTGTCCGAAAGCAGAAGCGAAATGTATGATATGGAATGTAAAACGTCCAGTGAATCATTCACAATATATACATAAATATAGGCATTTGTGTCAAATAACGCTACAGATAGGATATCAGAAAGCCAAAATCATTACATATCCATTTAAATACATGACAAGCCATCCTTGGGCATTGGATGTCCGAAAATGTCCAAAGAAATATGCTGATGTCCGACCGAACACCGATCGGTGTTCGGACAAATTCGTATTTCCGAAAATGTTCGCACCGATTGGCACCGCTAAGTTTTATCTCCTGACTTCGCCTGTAACCGGGTTTTGTGCCTGTTGGTGATTTATCAATAAACATAAACATAAAGGAAATCGCATCTCCCGATTCGGCCACCCCATTGGTGGAAATCGAGTTCTGTCCCATGACGTTATTCTAGACACCGGAGAATGACACTACATATCTAAAAGGTTGTATAGTCTCAGGAAACAGCTGAGTAACGCAAAACTAGCTGAATTAATTCAAAATCGTTCTGGGGGTGTTGGTGCATAGTCTTGAATTCTCCTAGTCACCGGGTGGTGACCAACTGTTCCCTTTGTAAGCCCTTGTGCACAACTACATAGCGATTAGCGAAGTGTCACACATTTGGCCGATTTGAGTGGGAAGTGACACCCAATTGTGAATAAGTTTCCACTTTAATTCTCCATTTTAGGAAGGAATTATCCAATACCAAATTATTAACTGTGAAATGTATTCTGACACAAATATAAATTGACTGAAAATACATGATTTCAATGAAAACTACTGCTTTCATATTCAAAACAGTTGTCAACATTGTACCCCATCTTACATAATTTTCCACTCTCATGGTATTTTTGGGCTAATAATTTCCACCTGTCACCGAAGCCCAAATGGAATCTTGCGACACTGACATAGCGTCATGCGAGGTGTCCTCCCTGTCATCCCACAAACCTCCCTCCGACCATGCCTTTGGGCTCAAGTGATCTTCTGACAATGGGCATCTTATCATCACATCCTCGAATAAGAGCAGCGCAACGTTGTAATATAACCACTGCCCAAAGCTCTAAACCACAGCTCTAACTACTCAAGCACTAATGACCCCAATTCACGTAGATGTCCTCACCTGAATCATCGTCTATGTCGCCGCTACAGCCCGTCTCGCTCCTGGCGGTGTCGCTGCTCCTGCTTGCCACGCTCCTAAAGATGCCGCTTCTCCAGCTCCTTCAGCTCCTGACGGCGTCGCCTTTCCTGTTCCTTTAGCTCCTGACGGTGCAACCGCTCCATCTCCTTCCGCTCATGCGTGTACACTGAGAAAGAAGTGAGAACCAGAAGAACGGTTCTCAGAGATCCCCCTCGCTTAACGTTATAAACGTCACAGATTCCCCCAAAAACACGGGCATTCGCCAGGGTTTTTTGCTGCTGGATTCGCTAGATTTCGCCGCTGAGTGAACTCCAGCAAATTCATGGGGTTTGCGCCCCTCTAGACCGCGGCGCCCTCTGGCAGTGGACCCCCTCCCCCACTTTTGATAAGGTAGCGATTCCTCTGGTAGCGACGCCTCTGATGGGAGGTCACGAAATTGACATGACCTCAGGTCACCGATATACAAAATACGAGATAAACGAATTGTAGATACCCACGTCCTTATTACACACTGTGAATTTCAAATTATTTGGTGACAGGTGAACCACTGTGGCTTTGGCATGATGTCAAACTTCCAAAAACGTGACTTGAGGTCAGGTCATTTAGTGTGACTTGACAACGTGACCTAGAAAATTAGGAGATCAAAACTTTAATAATTGTGGGTAATTGATGCCCGAACAGTTGTGCCAAATTTGGCGGCGCTGCACGCCGACGTATTCCCGTTACTCCTAAAAAATCTGAGGGAGGCGGATATCCACCCACCCCCCGTCGGTGCGCGGGTTAAGGTAGATTCGATTCGGTTTCGCTTGTAGGTATATATGGTTCGATTGTTTGCTTTGTTTAGTTATTTGCTTGATTGGCAATATAAGTGACTTTGTAGTTATTTGCAACACATTTCGAAACATGGTGCCGAAACCAGGGACATTGTATTGCCTAAACTTAAAGTAGTCGAACCTAAATATGGCTACAATTATAAAGAAGCGAAACCAACCGACTCGACAGATCGAAGACAATCGGCAGTGCCAACATTGGTGTAGGATTGTTGGCCCTGACCGAGGCGGGGTGAGTGCCAGTCACTCTGGCGCCGAATAGTTGCAAATACTGCGGTGTACCAAATGGACATTATAGTGTTGCAGCAGGCAAGAAACCTGTTAAAAATGTCGCCTTCCCTTCTGCAACGGGGGGAGTATAATGCATATTCCAGGTTACCAAACATAAATACCAAACTCTGCGTGTGAATGGTGGAAAAATGTGACGATAGATTCGACTCGATTTCGCTTGTATATATAGTTGGGTCGTTTGCGTTGTCTAGCTGTTTGCTTGATTTGCAATATAAGTGACTTTGTAGCTTTTGCAACACATTTCGAAACACATTTATTGTCAGTATCAGTGTCAGTAATTGAGTAGTAGTATTTGAGTAGTAATTGAGTAGTAATTAAGTATCAATGTGTCGGTGTGTCAGTGTGTAAGAAGGCCACGCTGGTGGCGGCTCTTACCTTCAGTCGGGCTGTCCAGCATCACGAACTGCCGCAGCTGCCATCTGTCGGTCCACCGGGTGGTGACGGCGGTGTACTTGTTCCGCAGGTGGTCGCCAGACTGTAGGTGTTGCAGACTTCGCTGCCAGAGGCGGGCCGTGGTGGCGGCCGTCGGGCCGTCCATCTCTGGCAGACGATCGCGGAGCCACGACTCCAGATTGCAGCTGAGTGTATCCTCTAGCCACTGCCGGTGTTGCTGATAGGTGTCCAGTGGTGTCCAGTAGGCTCTCCACTCCTCCGCCTTCTTCTGGTCCTCTCTCTGACACATAGCCCTCATGCCCAGCACGGCCTCGCTGGCGGCTCGCACCAGCAGCTCGGGCTGCAGCAGCACCTCTGCTGAGCCCTGTGGCGTGTTCAGCTCTGCGGTCAGGCCGGCCGGCCGCTCCGCCGGGGATCGGCACAGCTGCTGACGACACCAGGTGGATACTGCGGCCGGATCACCCAGCAGGTACTGCAGGTCTGAATCGGTGAGCAGGCCCAGCAGCGGCGTCACCGGCCAGGTGAATATGTCACCGCCGAGTGACGTCAGCCGCAATTCGCTCACCAGGTCAGCCGGGGCCACAGACAGGGCCTGCAGCAGGTAGCACTGCTGTTTGTATGTGCCCGACCGTTGGTGATGCTCCCTCTGTAGTAGGTGGTGCTGGGACAGTCGGGCCAGATAAGGGATATAGCATTTTGACCAGTGCTGCCAGAGGGGAGCAGAGGGACGGTCTTTGGTACCGTTCACCACAGCCAGCCGGATCAGCTTCCGCGCCAGACACAGCCGCAGCTGACGCTCTGAGAGCGGCTCCGACCCGCCCTCCAGCAGGACATCCAGTGTCCACTCCTTCATACAGCAGGCCATCAGGAGACGGGTGGCCTGTCTCCTCATCACCACGATGGTCTTGATCATGTTCTCTAGCTCGCCCGTGCTGAGGGCCGCCACCAGGTTAATGTCCTGCCAGAAGAAGCAGGGCAGGCTGCCGGCAGTGAGGTGGCGCTCCAGCCAGTCCAGGACCATGTGGACGCCGTCAGTGACGCTTGTCCAGTGGTCACTGGGCTGCTCTTGCACCAGCCAGAGCACCGCCGTCTTTATGTAGTAGGATTTAAAGGCCGGCGCCGCAACGCTGTTTTTCAATATGTTCTTCATGCCCTTCACTGCCTTCACGGTGGCGCGCTGTCTGGCGCCGAGGTGTTGGGCCGCCACCACCTCCGCCCGGGAGAACGACACCCGCC
This sequence comes from Semibalanus balanoides, assembly GCA_014673585.1. Classification (NCBI taxonomy): domain Eukaryota; kingdom Metazoa; phylum Arthropoda; class Thecostraca; order Balanomorpha; family Balanidae; genus Semibalanus; species Semibalanus balanoides. The sequence continues at coordinate 6,454 of VOPJ01007442.1, forward strand.
ACTCAGACTGCTGGGTGTCGCTGCCCGGACGTCCTGTCGGCACCAGGTGCACGCCGAACTCACAGATGTCGCGTCGCGCCGCCGCCGGCGGGAAATCGGTTTCCCGGTGGCGGCAGAGGAAGTCGTCCCTAGCTGGCCACCAGGGACCGTGGAGGCAGGCCACGTGGTCAGTACCGCCATCTGTAGCATTTGACCGATTGACATTGACTGCCGGGCCGGTGGGGATGATCTCAGCTGTATACAGGACCCGGTAGATCTGCTCCATCAGCTGGCGGACCGAGTCAGCCGACAGCGCCGGCAGCGGGGCCGCGTGGTTGCACTGGGTCGTCCGAACCCAGTGCAGCGTCACGAAGCCGGGGCGGCTGGTGGACTTAGCCCACAGTTGTGGCACAGACTGCGGGCTGATGAAGTCCGGCTCCGCCCCCGCCCCCGCCCCCGCCCCCGCCGTCCAGCTGATGGGGCCGCCGATCTCCAACATGACGTCGCGGTCCGACGTGCTCTGTTTACCGACGACCAGGTCAGCGAAGAACTCGGCAACGCTGCCGGAGCTGCTGTGGTACAATACCTGCAGCGGCTCGGCTGACGAGCAAAGCCGGCACTCGGCGGCGGCGGCGGCGGCCCGGCCTTCCTGTACGGCGTTCATCAGCGGCTCTATCACCAGCCAGCGAACTGTGTCTCCCAGATCCTCGCAGGTGGTGTAGGCCAGGTGGGAGGCCGGGTGGTAGGCTATGAGGTCCGAGGTGGTGAGCATTGCGTCAATGACCAGGTGGGCCCCCGCACCGCACCTGGTCACCAGCCACTCCACCTTCTTCTCCCTGCTACTGGACGACTGCTGCTGGCTCATGGTGCCTGCTGTACACTACGACGGCCACTGCCAGCAACACACTGACTGCAGCCTGCTGCCGCCGCTGCTGATAAACCGACCGGCTGCACCCGCTACCGTCCCCCCTTCCGGCGGCCCATATAAGACCGGACGGACGACACATGTCACTGTCAAACTGATAGTGACAGCTGCGCGTGGTGCTGCTCACTTCCGCAGTCACAAGGCCACCTCCGGCTGCGGGTATCCGACCAAAGCAAGTCTGGAATGATGTGTGATCTGTAAATCAGAATAGTGTAGACTTTGCTAGGCTCCAAGACGCGGCTGTCACTGCAGTACACATTTATATCTTTCGGACCGATACAAGAAGGAGATGAAATGGGTAGTCACCTGCAAGCGAAACGAAAACAGTAAGTATTGTATTATTGTTTGCCTAAGCTAAGGCACATTATTAGAGGGAACCCATAGTATTGCTATGGGTTCTCCCCTGGGGGTGCTTTTCGCACAGGCGTTCATGACACATGTGGAGGAGACGGTGTTACAGGCACAGCACATCGACACTCCATCCATGTATTGTAGGTATGTAGACGACCTACTGGTGGATGGACGGGATCAGTGGCGTATCCAAGGGGGGATCCTAGGGATCATAGGATCCCCCCTGAGCCCTCAAAGGGCCATTTTCGAGGCTCGGCGGGCACTTTTCGGCACGCGCAGCTTGCTGAAAAGGCGCGACGAGAACGCGCGAAGCGCAGTATTATGGGCTCTTTTAAGATCGGAAGACCTCGTGAAGCGTGATTTTGAGAGTTTCAGAGCACTTCAGAGGGCCTTGAGCGCCTCACAGGCCCTCTCTGAAAGACCATAGGGCCCCTTAGGCGTTCAAAGAGCTTGAGCATCCTGCAGAGGGGCCCCTGTCCCAGACCGAAAGGACCCCTTATCGGGTAAGAGGCCCCTGAACACGTCGAATGCGTCCCTATCATAGCATCAGAGGGGCCCCCCTGAGCAGGTCGAGGCCCTCTGAGTCATTCGCAAGGGCGACAAGAGCGCCAGCGCAGTCCTTGCCAGTCTAAAGGTCTCCTTAGCGCTAAAGGGCCCGTTGGACATGACCTCAGGAGGGGCCCTGGAAAAGTCTTTGAAAGGTTCTTTGCAGGTCAGAGGGCCCTTGACTAGACCAAAATGGGCCTTATCAGGTCAGAGGGCCCCCTGACACTTCGAATCGGAACCCTGCCAGCACAGAGGGGCCTGTATGGTCCGAGTTTCCCTCTGAGCATGTCGGTAAGGTGACTAAAGGCAGCAAGCCGCAGTCCCTTGCAGATTAGAAGGCTCCTTAAAGGCCTGGCGAGCCTCTGGACAGACCGAGGGGCCCTGGAAAGTTTTAAGTTGTCCCTGTTATCAGATTGAAGGGGTCCCTGATCAGATCAAAAGGGCCCCTGGGGCGGGTAAGAAAGGCCCCTGAACAAGCTAGAATTGCCCCAGTCCAGCATGGAAGGGGCCCGAGGGGCTGGTCAGAAGGGACCCTTGAGCATGTCCAGGGCGACAAAAACAGCACGCAGTCCGACGCAGAGAGTCGCTGGCAGATCGGAGGTCTCCGGCAAGTCAGAAGAGGCCCTTGGCCTAGACCGAAAGGGTCCTGGGCAGCTATTCGGAGGCTTGAACATGAACGCGATGAGCTTCTTAAAGTCAAACTGGAGGGGGCCCCTGGGTAGGTCGAGGCCCCTGAGCAATGTCAAACAGGGCGACAAAAGCAGCTAAGTGATGTCCCTGGCCGAGGTCAAAAGAACTCTGACCTGGCCGGATGGGCCCCTCCCTTGACACATAAGGTAAGAGAGACTTCTTGGAAGGTCAGAGCGGAAAGGTCCCAAAGCACGTGAGAATTAAAATAGGAGGATTTATTTCACAATGCAAATATCAAAAATCGGAGCTTTCGGGTATAGTTGAAACACCTCTCACGAGTTATGAGCAATTTTGGTAACACGCGACCAAACTCAGATGTAAAGTAATTTGGTTTGTGGAGTAAAACCTCTTTGTATCTAATATATATTACCCATTCCAATTATGTCTTTTTGTAGATCCAAGATGAGTTCTTGAACAGGACGGAAGGGCGTTGAAAAGTTTGGAAGGGCACCTAAACAATCTAAAGGGCCCATGGCATTTTAAACAGAAGAATGGAGCTGTTAAAGGGAATGTTTCACTTCTCTGAAAGTTGTCCAATGTACGCCGCTTGTGGTGCAAAATATGAAGTAATTGCGTGCGAACACGAGTCTGACATTTGTTTCTCACAAACAGGTGCCTCAAATTTCATTTGAAAAACAAGTTTAGTATTTGGGCTGATGACGTCGATATGAAGGAATTTTTGGAAATAGAAGAAAAAAAATCACGCTGAAATGTCTGAACTAGTGTATGGCTTAATGTTAGCCAAATGTATAACAAGTCACTTTTATCAAGCATTTGATAAAAAGGGATGACGACATCGGCTTTTAAGGCGGCTACCCTATACACTAGGGCTTAGATTTTTTGTGCAGATGTCAAAAAAACCAAACTCAAAGTTACTTTCCGATTAGACCTGTGTGGGAGTTGTTTTAACTTCTACCATATCTTAATTTCCAATGGAAATTCCAACAACTTGGCCATCTCAACTCAAAATCTTATTGTTAATGTGAAACATTCCCGTCGAAACATCAATAAACGTCTGAAATTTTTGCGCCGTCCGCGGCACAATTTACCTCCAAATAATGTTTTACTGTGATGCAAGGCTGGCGTGACGAACGAGTATTGGGTCTCTTTGCGATTAAAGTCGGAGGTAAACGAGAAACAACAAGAGGTTTACACCGACTTAAAACATTGTATTGCGTATCCGTGACCTTGACCTTTTGACAGTACGGATGCAAATGTATGACTGTGACGCTGGCCTGGCGTTATGTCGGGTCATTTGAAAACACTTTAGAGAAATTTCGAGGGTTAAAAAAAAAACGAAAGGCCCTTTTTTAAAGTAATTTTGGCCTTTCGAGAGCCATTTGGGCCCTTTTCCGGCCGCGGATCCCCCCTGAGCGAAATCCTGGCTACGCCACTGGACGGGATGACGAGCTACTGTCGGAACTTAAAACAAGACTAGAACAGGTTTTAGGTCTCAGTCTCACTCTCGAGAAGGGAACAGGGATTAGGGGATAGAATCAATTTCCTTGATGCGTCAATTGATGGAAGTACCGGCTCATTTGCAACTGATATTTACCGCAAGCCCACAGACTTGGGGAACTATATGAATGGTAAATTTCAGTGCCCTGATAGATACAAGAATAGCGTCATCAAAGCATATGTTAATAGGGCTATCAAACACTGTTCTACATCATACATGGGCTGAGAAGAAGTGAGAAGTTCTTCACAATGAGCTGAGAAGGGTCATACAGATTCTATCTAACAACAGCTATGATGTGCTAACTATAGACAGACACATACAAGATGCCAGCACGAAATATGTCATGTCCTTTGCCCCTGCGATAGCTCAGGGTGCCACACTTAAACTCTTCTATAAAAACACCATGTCACCAGCCTACAAGACGGATGAGAAAGTTATCTGTACCATCGTAAAAAGACATTGAAACCAACTGACCCTAGCGATGCACTACAACCAAGGACGCAGAAACCGGGGAGGGGGCAGAGGGGGCAGCGGCCCCCAAACTTTTTTTCGAGGAGGGGCGTCGCCCCCAACTTTTCTGAGGATCTATTTCTTCTGTTTAGTTTTCTGATGATTAAAATCGTTGAAAAGTAATCACATCAATATGGAAGATAAAAAGTACTTCTTCATTATTAAATGCTTGAAATTTATAGGCAGGGATTTAGTAATGATTGCTTTCTAGTCGAATTTGAGGCTTTTTAGCCATTTTAAGGATAATTGAACTGAATTGGTGAAAACTCAGAAAATTGGGTTAGGATATTACCAGCACCCCAGAGGTGGGCATCGTCACTCAAAAGAATAGTTCCGTTACTCGTAACTCCGTTACTCATAAAGTAGTTCCGTTACTCTTTACTCCGTTACTTTGCGACAAATTTGACGTAAGTTACTTTAGTCCGTTACTCCGTTACTTTAGTTTAGCCCACGCCTCGCTACGGGGGGCAAAATCTGCTCCCTCCCAGATTTTCTAGATAACTCAAAAACACGTCTTTTTGCACAATGTTGATGAAATTGATGTAGTACTTTGGGAGATTAATGACCTTTTAATGCCGTAATGTAATGCCATTTTTAGTGGAAAAACGATACATGTTTGACAAATCGTAGAAAATCAAGCTTTTAAGAAAACTTAAAAAAAACGCAATTAACATTTTCTTCAACATGGCTGTTTGGGATTCTAGATTAAGCTTGTTTTTTATCCATAAAAGATAAAAAACTTTTATTTCTTCGGAAATTTGTTTTTCATCAAACCAATTTCCAGAGAAGATATTCCAAAATAGAAGACATGTGAGAGAGAAAAAGTATGCACGATACCCAAACAAAATTTCAAAATCATGTTTTTATTTTAGACCGACTTATGGCTCAATAAGTATAAGTAACTCATGACGTAATTTATTG
>VOPJ01007444.1:0-10462 GCA_014673585.1 Semibalanus balanoides
TTGTGTGACCAAGCGTGCACTGACATTTGCGTTCAATAATTCACCAAAATACATCGACGTAGTGTGAAATGTGCGGTACATCGTACAGCGAAGTGGTCTGTAAATACAGGCATACTGCTTAGTTGCTAAATTGTTCTCCATTGGGATGGTTTATATGTTGATATGATATCATCCCCTTGATCGAAAAGCTGCTGTTGATTGTTGTTCACCTGCCAGTGGTGGCTAATTCAGGTTCAAAACAACTATGGCTCACAATATTGAGCGGTTAAGTCGGGGACAGCAAGCGATCTGGTGCTGCCATCTATGAACAAAATGAGGAACTAAGCCCAAACCTGCCCTTTATCTTTAGCTGCAATGAACAAACAAATGACGGGAAGATCTTCAAAACTTGCAAGGTAGTGTATAAATGCTGCATCTATACATCTATAGTGGTTTTGGCGATGAATAACGCTTTGTGTCGAAGGTACAGCCTTAAATATGCAAAATTTGGCGTTCTAAAAATATTTCAACACTGTGACGCGGGCACGAATTTTTCGATTTTAAGGTCAAAAGTGGTTTAGATGAACTCAACATGTAGAAAGGCGTCGAATGATGCCCAGAAATCGTGTATTCGGAACAAAAGTGTAAAAAGGGATCACCCTAATGCTCAGGGCCCCTCCGACCCGCTCAGGGGTCCCTCCGACCTACCCAGGGGCCCCTTCAACCTGCCCAGGGACCCTCTGTGCTGGCTAGGGGCTCATTCAACGTGTTCAGGAGGCCCTCTAACCCGCTCAGGGGCCCTCTCGAACTCTCCAATTTGGGCCTCCGACCTGCCCAGGGGCCGCCATACACGACCTGCCCCAGGGTCCCCCGACCTTCCCAGGGGCCTCTGTGCTGTCTAGGGGCCGCATTCGATTTGTGGTTCAGCGGGCCCTCTGACCCCGCCTCCAGGGCCCGTTTCGACCTGCGGGCCCCTCCGAGCGCGCCCAGGGTGCTCCTTCGACCTTCCCGAGCCCTTATGGTGCGGTCCGGGCCCATTCCACGTGTCCAGCGGTTCGCCTTTGAACCGCTCGAGGAGGGCCTTTTCGACCTCCCCAGTGGGCCCGTCAGGATTTCGGCCACGGGCCCTCTGTGGCTGTCCATGGGGGCGCATTCGATGTGTCAGGGAGGGCCATTATGACCCCCTCGCGGGCCCTTTTGGCTTTGCTTGCCAGGGGCTCGTCTGGACCTATCGCATTGGGCTCTTGGTGAACGTCCAGGGCCCTTTGGGTCTTCAGAGAGGGCCCTGATGGCCCTAGCAAACCAACCGAAATGCTCTTAACAGTTCAAAGACCACGCATCGCGAGGACTTAGATCCATGATACCGCGCTTCGCGCGATCAAGTCGGCCATTTTCGGAGCGCTGCGCGCTCCGAAAAGGGCCCGCCAGGCCTCCAGGCCCCCCCCTTGGCTACGTGCCTGACGTTGTCTGTCGCTGATAGGGTGACTTTCACTTTATCGCTTTTTTGCTGCAGCTCTTGACCTCCCCCGAGTGTGTGGACGCGAAGCTTTTCCTGGCTCAGCACCTCGCAGCCCAATCTCCGAGCCGTCTCCGTTCGTATGAATGACTGGTTGCTGCCAGAGTCCAACATTATTCTGACGCGTTTTGTTCCTTTCGAGCACATCGACTTTGCCTGAGCTGTTTGCATCAGAACGGTCCCCTCATTTCGTGCCATGCTAGCGCAAGGCCGTTATAAGAGATGCTAGTACTAGCCGCCGTCGCTGAGGCCTCTCGTAGGCGGCCCCATCCCGCGTGTTGGAGCTGGCTGCCGTCGCTGAGGCCTCTCGTAGGCGGCCCCATCCCGCGTGTTGGAGCTAGCTGCCGACGTCAGGGTTGACACGCGAAAACTCAGATTTAAATATTTGTTTTGCGGAGTAAAACCCCTTTGCATCTAATATATATCACCCACTCAATTATGTCTTTTTATGGGTCCCAGATGAGCTCTTGAACAAGTCGGAAGGGCGTTGCAAAGTGTGGAAGGGCACCTAAACAATCTAAAGGGCCCCTTAGCATTTTAGCAAATAAACCTCGACATTTTCGCGCCGCTCCGCGGCGCAATTTACCTATAACAATATTTTACTGTGATGCAAGCTGGCGTGACGACGAGTCAGTTGGGACTCTTTGCGATTAAATCGGATGGTAAACGAAAACAACAAGAGGTTACACCGAATTAAAAACATCGTATTCGTCCCCGTGGTCATGACTTTGACATCCGGTTGCAAGATTATTGATTGTGACGCAAGCTGGCGTTATTCCAGTCATTTGAAACACTTTCAGAGCAAATTCGACGGTAAACGAGAAAAAAATAAAGGGCTCCTTTTAAAGCAATAGCCGTTTTCACGGAAGGATTTATTTGTACCCGGTAGTACCCGGTAGTATCCGGTAATATTTCGTGCGTTTTGGGTAATTGAGTCTAGGAACACAGCTTTTCCTAGATATTTGTGGTACCAATTGAAACTTTATGAATTCATGTACAATTATCTGCTCTTACAATGCGAAATTTCCCGTTAGTTTTCTTTGTATAATGAAATTCATAAACACACATTACCGGGTACTACCGGGATCTACCGGCCCCGTAGTACCCGGTAGTACCCGATAATATGTGTTATGAATTTGATTCACAAACTCGAACTTTAACGGGCACACAATCTCTCGCATCTCGTACAGCCTGCAGAATTAATTGTACATGAATTCAAAAGTTAATTGATACCAAAAATATCTGGGAAAAACGTGTTCCCTCAGAAGTCATTCTCAAACGACAAAATCACATCTCGGGCTACATACCCGCCGCTACAACACACATCACATCTACGCACAAACGGCCTAATCAACGCCGGCACTCTCGAAACGCAACGCACACACTTTGGGCCCTTTTCGGCGGCGGGCGGATCCATGAGCGATCCTGGCACGCCAATGACTTGAAGTGAGATCCCTGGCAATTTTCTGGAATGCCACTCACGCGACATCTCGAGAGGGCGGTCACAGAGAGACTACATACTCATCTAGTTTCGATTGGTGCGTAGGAGCACATATAAACCGCGGCGCTTCAACTCACCGCGCTCATATCGGAGCCGAACTCAACGACACGCAATCAAAAAGAGTGGGTACAAGCGCACCGTAGGGCAGCCCACTATATGTCCAGGGGAAGACGGGAAAAGACACAAGGCGACATCCACGCAGAAGCAATAGGGCACCTTGTTACCGAGGTTGAAAGGCCCGCCCCCACCCCCCCCCCAACAAAAAAGGATGAAAATTAATCACACGGATTTCGGCCACCTTTATTCTGTGAGGTATTAACTTTCCACGGGCCCACTATAGCGTCTGTTTTAGCGAGAGCACAGCTCCACCTGCTCAGGGGCCTTTCCGGCTAACTACGCGGACTGCACATGGCGGCCTTTCACACGCCATATCCGGGACATGCTGAGGGGCGTTTCACGACTGACCCAGGGGTCCTACTCTGTGCGCTTGGTAGAGGCCCTTTCGAGGTCAATCCACGGGGCCATCTGGCAATGCTCAGCACAGCAGCCCTTTCCGGTCTGGTCGGCCACACCGCAGACACAAGCAGCGCCATCTTATCAGACTCATCAGAAGCGCGGATCCAGAAGATTTCGGAGGGGGGGGGCGCGCAATACAAAAAGGTTGCGCTCACCCAGAGAGACAGATAGAGGAGCAGATAAGAGATCCCGGCTCAGGGGGGGGGCGCCAAGCGGCCCATGGATCCGCGCCTGATAAGGGGCCCTTTGACTTCCTAAGGGCCCTGGGTGTGCCAGGGGGCCTCCGTCCTTCTAAAGGGCCCCTCGACCTGGAAGGTGGTGCGCTTTCTGGCTTGTCGCTTGTCAAATGCTCGGACGGCCATTCGACTGCCTGCCAAACCCTCATGGCTAGCTTTGGCTAGGAGACCATTCGGCAAGTTCATGGGGCCCTTCTGACCACCCAGGGGCCTTTCAGTGTGGTCAGGGGCCCTCTGACTGCACAGGGACTTCCCAGGGGGCCATCTCGTCGTCCAGGAGCCCTCCAGCCTGGTTGTCAGTGGTCCTCCAGTCTCCAGCCTCCGCTCCAGTCACCGGCCCATTTCTGTGCTCTGAAAAACGCCCTGAAACTCTGTATGTATAAATAATGTAAAATGATAAAAAAACTTATTACTATCTTTTTCATATTTGATATGCTTATAAATCCCTTCGCATTTTTTTTATTTAGCCAAGCGTTATACTTCTGCAAACCTCCCATTTAAGACCTGACGCTCTGCACGGTAATTTATTGTTTATATCAGCGTCTAGTTACAGCATTCCGTTTTTGTCTCTCGAGTGTATCAGTTACAAGATAAGGCAGAGGACATATTCGAGTCAACTGCTGTTGCATCGCCACCATTCCCAGAACAGTTATCCGCCCAAGATAGCAACGCTCGCTAGGCGACAAACGCCACATGCCACGCCGGTTACATAGCATGACTCAACTACGCCCCCGCAGCACCTGTTCTGAAGTAACTCTTTATGACCTACACTACTGATACTGAATAGTTTCTTCGTGAGTGTCGGTATCGCCAGCATCCAAATGTGAGCGTAGATTCTAAAAACGGGCATTAGAGTCTGATCTCCAGGATTTCAGATTCACTAAGGTATAGGATTCACTAACTGAAATGCGAGATCATGGGCAATGTTTTGTCAGGGGATCTTCCGGGATTCTGGCGGGATCTTAAATGTGCTGTTACATTTTGTCGCGAAATGGTTGTCATGTAACTTGAGCGTGCGATCCTTTCGGATCCAGAACCCAGCGACCCAGCGAGATCATAGGACCACTTTGCATGCTCATCACGGGATCGCAAGGATCCGAAATATATATATATATATATATATATATATATATATATATATATATATATATATATATATATATCACTAAATTACATCCAGAGATCCAGTGGATCATACAGTATCCACTACTGCAATTTGTCGTCAAATATGTGGGGATACTAGATCCGTCGTCTGATTTGCGGAGACATCTTTGATATGGGATTCATTTCTGGGATCCTGGCACAGGTCTGACAGCATCCGCACAAAGCAGCATAGCCCTCAGCCAAACAAGGGCAGCAAATTACTCACTGATGCAACGATACATAGACTGAGAAAACACAAACGTGCCAACAAAGTAATATTCTGGTTTTCATGGTCGGAAGCATTTCAGATTCAGACTATAATTCGCATGTTCATCGCCACAAGTATCATTGTACGCGTTTGATTGGCGCTGCGCACCGACCTCCCTCCTTACCGTAGACGAGCGCTGCGCCGAGCCAGGTGTAGATGATGCCCCAGATGGCGAAGGCCCAGCCGTTCGGTGTGATGAACACCTCGTACTGCTCCGACACTTCCGAGGCCGAGGCCGGGATGATGCCTGCCGACATGAGCCATCAGAGTCAGAACATCATCAGACACCGTCCGTCAGATGACACCGGCCACTGTCAAACTGGCGGGCGACTGTCCCCGAATCAGGACATGTCGTCTGCCACTTGACTATCATGTACGCAGGATGTCATTGACGCGATGTGTGATAACTAGGGTAGGCAGCTGGCAAGACGGAAGACCTATATATATTACATGTAAGAAGGTACCATCACTGGGACATATGACTGATAAGCATAGCGCCGCTGAAATGCTAGTCAAATGTTTTGGACCACCTGTTTTTGACTAGAACAACTGATATTATTAGTCAACCAAGGATATTTAACTAGTTATCGACATTAAATTACATCGACATTAGACGTTCGGTCGCCGTCACCAACTCGCGACCCCGGGTGATTCAAGACGGTCTACCTACTACTAGCACTCACCCAGACTGGTATCGCTGGAGGCGTAGTTGAAGAACAATGTGACGGCGAAGAGCGGCAGCGCGATCACCGTGCAGGCGAACTGCACCTTCGCCATCGTCGGCAGCCCCATCGTGACGTCACCTGACTTCTCAGCTGCAGCCGCGACACCACCAACCGCTGGCCTCTTCACCTGCTGCTGCCCCTGTCCGGCACCGTCCAGGTACCCCGCGCTGACCCCTAGCACACCGCTATCCTCCCAGCGAGGCACACACGAACTCTGACACGACCGACCGGCGCGTCCTGGGGCTATCCGAATCGGACCTGTGACCCACCGACCTGCTCCTGGTGACCGTCCAAACCGCCGCGCGCCAAGCAGCATCTATCGCTCCCCCTCTCTACTAGCGAGTGGCGGCGCGGCTCCGGCGGCACCGACGGTACGCGGCGCGTTATGTAAGGTCGCGTCGCGTCACGGGGCAGCGCTAAATCGACGGTCATCTCCACACCCATGCTACCGCGAAGCTGTTATATAACGGCCGATAGCGGACGTGACGTCACCCGCCTGTGACGTCACACTGCCATGCTGTGTGTGTGTGTGTGTGTGTGTGTGTGTGTGTGTGTGTGTGTTGTTTGTGTGTGTGTGTTGTTGGTGTGTGTTTGTGTTGTTGTGTTGGTTGGTGTGTTTGGTGTTTTTTTGGGTTTTTGTGCTGTGTGTGTGAGAGAGAAAAGAAAGGAGAGAGAAGAAGAGAAGAGCAAGAGAGAGAGAGAGAGAGAGAGAGAGAGAAGAGGAGAGAGAGACTAAAAAGAGAGAAAGAGAAAGAGAAGAGAAGGAGGGGCGGCTGTAGTCGCCGCCTACCATAGAACAACCCCAAGGCCAGGCGGCTTCACGCCAGGTGACGTCATCAGCGACTGAGACAGCTGTGTTTACCGAACGAAGGCAGATGAGCGTGACGTACTGTTGGTTTCTGTGGGTGGTGTGACTGTGGTACTAGGTCATATGTGGTCTCCGGACTCCAGTTCCGGATATGTCGCGTTCTCTGCCGATAGCTACGTTCAGGACGGAAAGTACGAGGGTGTTATGAGGATTCGAATGGAGCAGAAACAGTACGATGATGGGCAATCCACCTAACATAAGATTGCTTACAATACCACCATGCTATTGCGATATAGTTTCAGTACTTACATTGAATACACGCATACCTCTGGCAACAGCTAATGTACAATTTCCGTTTTCAAATAAACGTTCACAAACCTCATGCAAGAGCTATGACAGTTCCGGAACGCCAAGAGGCATACGATATGGGAAGGCGAATTCCACAACATTTGACAGATCAGTCAACAAACCACCTAAGCTTGTCACGCTTCGCATTCTTCTGGGCATACCGGCAGCCAAAAAAACATTGAAAACTGCACAATATATTGGATAAGAACATGCCATACCTGACTCACACAAAATACACACAAAGCGACACATTACAAAGCATTCATATTTCACACGAATACAAAAGGTATATACACGATATTATTTTCAGCCTAGCACAATAACCTCAGCATTATAGCATATATATGTATTGCTATGAAAGCTAGCTTCTTAATACATACCACTCAGATAATGTGGAAGACGTCTGGCAGGTACAGGTTTATACTCCACAGCGAGTTCGAAGCATATCGCAAAGTTAGTACGCTCGAGCTCAAGTACCTAATGAAATTACATTCTCCTTCAACAAGTAAACGGCTGAGATATATGGAGATATGTCTTAATAGCAAGGTTGGAAGACTAAGCATGCGCTAAACAAGACCTTACATGATGATGACTTAGGCTTAGGGGCGCCTCAACTTCTCGTGTCATGTGGCGCCCATACAAGATAATACACTAATAACTCACCAATATAACGAATATTAAATCAAGTTAAATTGTAGTTGATGGGTGTACAAAAAACGGCTTGGGAAGCGGTAATAAGTTTGACGCTATAATAGCCGGAATGCTCTTCAGTCCAGCTGCACGACCCTTCAGTGCACGCCACTTATTACCTGAGTGAACCATCTGTCATCCTTTCAGACACAGCGGTCCACCAACAGAGCAGAGAAGACGGCATCCCGCCTCTCTAAGCCCCGCTGGTCTCTCAGTTATTCGGTAGGTGGCTCCAGAGCCGCCCAGAACCCCTACACGACACCGCTTCCACGCAGTAAACAATGACCCACGACCGGCACCCAACTACCTTGCTCCCCAGAGCTCGTGAAAGAAGACATCACACCCGGTGAGGACAGTCACATTGAGCCACCCTCCCCATGGCCCACCCTCTGTCGGAACCCTCACTGCCATTCGCCAGTCTGAAACGCGCCTCCCCTTCTGAGCGGTCCAGTCCTTGTACGATTGGTTCCAAAATAAGCGTCCCGCTGGGTTGGCCGGCACAGCAGTTAAAGGGAATATACCGGCCACTTGTTTGGGCATCCCTGCGCTCTGCCTCGGCCGCCCGGTCCCCTCAGTCTCAGACAATTGTCTTGCCTGTGGCGGCCTTCTGACTGCTGGACTCGCCGTTGCCGGCCGGTCTTCCATCACGGATATTCAGACATTGTTCTGCTGTGGCGGCGCGGTGGCCGGTTGGGTGTGTGGAGCGCGGGCGGGGGGCGCGGGGTGGGGGGGTGGGTAGACTGGGTGTGGGTGTGATTGAGGTGGGTGTCGGGAGGGCGTGGTGTGGCGGCGGGGGGGGGGGGTTGCCTAAGCTGGGCCGCGCGATGCGTGGCGGCCACCTCTGCCAGCTCGTCCTCCGCCGTCTGGACGGGACCGGACTGAACCTCGGCCGTGGTAGGCTCGACATCGGAGTCAGCCGCCACCGCGCTACTGTCTGTAACACACAGAGAAACGCTGCTGAATATCTGTCTAGGTCGGATGCCTGGTGCTCCGGGGATCAGCAGTGCAGTGTTTGTTTAATATAGGGTTTTAGGGCGCGTCTCCACACCTTTGGTCAATTTGCGCCCATAGCAGTGCAGTGTACGGCGTGTCCGCTGACAGCTTGAACCAGATGCAGATTGCAGGTACACAATGAAGGTGAAAAGATACAACTCGGGCAAAATATAAGTCCTAATACTCTCGATGAAGGTGACTTATTCTGTGAGCGTCAGCGTTCTCGGTACCTACCTGTCAACTCCTGCAGGCGTGTGTAGTGGCTGGAGCCGAGTTTCGGCCGCGCACCGCCGCATGGCGCCACTGTCACCTCCGTGTCGCCGTCAGGGGGAGCCGCCGCTGCCGCCTGCGGGCGAACCCTGGCGTGTCAGACAGCATGGCTACTGGCAAAGGCAACGCCAAAATAAACTGCAGGGTTCTAAGATTGCTTTGTAGCCAGGGTGCGGAGTGGACAAATTCTGACTAAACATAACTACAGAGAGTCGAAAATTCAGCCTAAAAAGGCCATATGATGTACTCGGCTTTTTCAACTCATCCGTCAGAATCAGCTGTTACAAATGGCAACACTTTCCTAACCTATTTTGTCTTCATCCACATGTAAATTTTGACATTATTAATGAAGTGCTAGGGTTGAAGTTATCCTAATGATTTAGGAAGTGAATAATTATTTAGGAAGTGAAAAATTCAGAGTAAAACGGGGAAAAATAGTGGAAAAAGATTATCATTGCACTGAGTGTCGTTTTCCACCAGAATTTTGCCATCCTAGGACACTGAAATAAAGAAGTTCCTTAAAAAATTCCCAACCTGGGTACCTGTCCGCAAAAATGTCAGCAAGCAAGTAGAGCATTACTGATGACACCTAACCCGGCCAACCCGATCAGTGTCACCATCCACGCCAGCATCATACGCATAAACTGTCTCCTCCACGGATATCATCCTCGGAGTTGTTATTCAGTTCACCATCGTGTCACCGTTCGCCGCTAACTAGCTGTGCACTCAGCGTGCAGTCTCACCCCGTCAGCGGTGTCGTGGTCATCACCCAGCAGTCTGACGTCATCGGCCGCGGTGGTGACGTCACTGGTAGTGACGGTGACGTCATCGACAGTATCAGGAGCCGGCGGGTGGACGGCGGCAATGGTGGGTCGGCCCTCCGGCCGCCGCCGGGTCTGGACAGAACAGAGCGGTGTCAGTATCTTAGCCAGCCGGCTGGCGCTGGCCGGAGGGTTTATAATTAGAGGCGTCCAGGCGCACCATAGGCTGATTACAGTCTTATCATTTGAGCTCAACGGCTGACAAGGATATGTGCAGCCTCCAAGCTGACGGTCAGAAAAGTACAGAAGCCAGGCCACACACGGCACCAGCCCATGTCATAATCCGGTGCACCTCGCTCTCAGTCGTATCACAGACCCTCCGAGACCCCCGGCAGATTCAGTGCCCTGTTGGCTGTCTCAGTCCCGTCCCCAGTCAGAGCCGCAGGTTACATCTCCCCGCCGGGCAGCAGCGCCGGCGCCGTGCCCGCCGTCCTCACTTACCCGTCCCCAGTCAGAGCCGCAAGGTTACATCTCCCCGCCAGGGCAGCAGCGCCGGCGCCGTGCCCGCCGTCTCAGTCTCCCGTCCCCAGTCAGAGCCGCAGGTTACACCTCCCCGCCGGGCAGCAGCGCCGGCACCGTGTCAGTCCCGTCCCCAGTCAGAGCAGCAGGTTACATCTCCCCGCCGGGCAGCAGTGCCGGCGCCGTGCC
>VOPJ01007445.1:0-10467 GCA_014673585.1 Semibalanus balanoides
TGTTCGGCAGCTGTTATCAGTGCTCATGAGTTGTTTCTATTGGCCAGAGCTAACAATATATGCTAGCATTGTAATTTAAGAGCAATGCTTCTAGTAGTGAAAGCTCTCTGGCGACTATCGATAATTAAAAATACTTCCAGTATGTGATTGGCGACTTTGAAAATAATCTCAGCAACTAAAGTGAATCTGGGAAATGAGCAGATGTATTGGCCTAAATTTCAGAAAAATATGTTCTACAACTAGTGTCAACAACTTCACATGACCAATGTAGTAGGCACACTCCCTTTAAACGGCGAAGGACGAGCGAGTCGAATAAATCCGCGTCAATTTATACCCGTTCCAACCGGAGGTTCGTCTTGGCAAAGCATGCTTTTGAATTATTTTCGCTGTGTGTTGTTTTGCCGTCGCAAATAGATACGACTTCTAAATCGATACTTTGAACTAAATAGGGTTTGCAGCGTTATTTAAATTTACAATTATGTTTGTATGTTTGTATGCAATGTTCATGTTTGTAGGCAAAAATTGATTTTGGGTGGATATTAGATGGATTTGAACTAAATAGGGTTTGCAGCGTTATTTTAAATTTGCAATTATGTTTGTATGTTTGTATGCAATGTTCATGTTTGTAGGCAAAAATTGATTTTGGGTGGATATTAGATGGATTTGATGCACTTTACAGCTGCCATTCATTATGTATCGTTACTAGCACCCTTTGGTTTTGAATCTACGGCGTTTAATGAAGGGAAATGTTATAGAATTGTCAATAAAAAATATTACAGGCAGATTTTAACAGCGAAATACTGTATTTAAAACCTAATTTTGCATGCATTTAGAGGACGGTACAGTTGGTCTACAGATGGTTTTGTTTCATCGTTTTAACGTCCCATAAGGCTTGGAAGCCACTGATTTAAATTGAGAAGACGTCATAAAACTATGAATTTGCGCTTGTATAGCCAGTAACTCTGCACGTACCACGCGCCGCTGATCGACACATAGTGCATTCGCCGGGCGGATCGTTTCTCTACGCATCCGCTGTGTTTGACCCGTGTCTTTGCGACTTTTGGTTGAGGAGATATAGGTCCGGTATTGCAACGATGTTTTGCAGGTAATTTTCGTGGACGGAACAGGGGTGCACGTGCGCACGTCGCAGTGTGACCCAGAGTTTGACCTGAACAAACATTGCCAGTGTGTGGTCTCCAGCCTCACACCAAATTTTAGCTTTATGGATCCAGCCGATTTCTCAGCTACAGGCAGGAATATACTTGGGCTGACACCCACTGACGCGACACGTGTCACGCGCCATTTGGCTGATGCTGACCCATCACATGAGAAAAACATGTAAATAATCATAATGTCATTGCGATGGGGCTTCAAGATGGCGAAACCGCTTGTCAATCGGATGCGGGATTCAAAAAAGATATTAAGCTTCTGACCAGCACGTCGCCGTCTGGCCGGCCCGCCGGGGTTCGGGTCGGCCGCTTACATCTGAGAAAAATCCGGTATTCAATGAGGACTCGCTCCGCGCTTCGCGCTCGCTCGTAATAAAGAACTTTTTGGCGCATGTTTTTTAGACATAGCAAACGAATCGATGCGGATCAGAACTAAACGATACAGTTGTCCTTCGTTGTGTTAGAAGGGGCGTAGCCAGGATTTCGCCCGGGGGGCAAATGGGATCAGGGGGCCATGTAGTCAATGGGTGCCCATATAACTAAAACAGTACAGTGTGTTGTACAACAACGACACATAGGCTTTTGACGACTTTTTTGTGGGGGGTTTAGGGGTAAAAATATCAAAATTAGGAAAATCTTAGATAAAAATTTGAAAAAAATGTGGGGTGTAACATATGACGAATTGAAATCGATGTGTGATCTATGAAGATCTGTATAATTGTTGTGGTATTGTGTTCACAGGTGCAGGGACGTGGGAACCGGGGGGGGCAGAGGGGGCAACTCGCCCCCTCAACTTTGGAGCTGGGGGGGCGGACGCCCCTCCCCCCCCCCCCAACTTTTACACTGATCACTTTTCTCTGATTGAAGCAAATACTCACATACTTTTCGACGGGCAAAAGGAGAGTAATAAAGGTTAAAAAAAGTGAGGGAAAAGTAATGATTTTATGGCATATGGAAGCTGGTTTTGAACAGAAAATGGGCGCAACACTTGACTTATTTGTGCACAGCATGTTGTGGTGCGCGATGCACGTGGGACTAGGCCCTATTAAAAAGTTTCTACAATTTATATGTATCAGCCAATGGCAACCAATGGGCAGCACTCAATTGAGATGTTATATCCACCGCAAGCGATAAAAGGATTTTGGCGCAAAGACACAAAAATGTGTTATTTATCCTAGAATTAAACGCTTGGGTGCAGTTACTTACCAATTTCAATATGTTTTTTCATTGGGATCTTCCAGCCATTAAATACATTATTTTAAAAAATGGTGCCCTAAATTGGTCTCGTGTACTTTGACCAGCCATTAAAATACATTATTTTAAAAAATGGTGTGTCCCTTATGGGGCTCGTTTCGACCCAAAACTAGTCAAACAACATCTGTGACATTCGATAATTTAACAGGGCGCACATGCGGCGGTTTTTATCTCTTAATTTTGCACCATTTCGCTTAAAATCGGTGGGTTTTCAGCAATCCAATGGGGCACCAGAACACCAGGGACACCAGGGCCTTACCATCCTCCTGGATTCAAGGGGGCATGGTGCCCTGTGCCTCACCTCGCCCCACAGTGCCGCATACCGGCACGGTGGTGCCCCTCCCCCTGGTACACCGGCGCCGTTTTGGCCCTGGTACGCCGGGCCGGTTGTGCCCCTGATACACCGGCGCGATGGTTGCCGAAGGCCATATACAACGTTGGTGCCCCTGATACACCAGTGCAGTGGTGTCCCTGCTATACCGGCGCGGTGGTGCCCCTTGTACACCGGCGCGGTGGTGCCCATGGTTAAATAACACTGAATAGTTTGCGCCGCGTAGCAGCGCATTTTTTCTTTTTGCTTTATTTTGGTATAAGTGCCCTTGGTGCCCCTGCGCGGTGGTGCCCTTAACGCAGAGCAACGCAGTGGTGCTCCTTCGCTCAAAACGAAAATTCCATGCTGCGTAGCGGCGTGGATTTTTTTGCTTTATTTTGGTGGTGCCCCTGGTGCCCCAGCGCGGTGGTGCCCCTTAACGTTGAGCACCGCGTTGGTGGCCTTTCACGCAAAGCAAAAAATTCCGCGCCGCTATGCGGCGCGACATTTTTTGCTTTATTTTTGTGATGCTTTTGGTGCCCCGGCGCGTTGGTGCCCCTTCACGGCCCAAGGGGGGGGGGGTCATGACCCCCGTGACCCCCTGGATCCGCCACTGATAACGGGTGGCGATCAGAGCGATATATCGCTTTTTTAGCTATGATTTTTGCTACCTCAGGTCCTCCAAAATGCTCGCCCCCCAACTTGAAAGTACTTCCCACGCCCCTGCACAGGTGTGTACACAGGTGTACAGTGTACACACAATATGACGAAACGCGACGCCCCTGCTGTGTGGAGAGTCAGAGAGTCGTTGAGCGGGCGTCGCCACGAAAGGTTAAGTCTCGCACTGCTGTACATATACGTTGTATTACAAGGTTTTTTTCCACTATGGATGGTCCATTAGGATCCAATTGGATGGCCCAATAGAATCCAATTGGATGGTCCAATAAGATCCAATTGGACGGTCCAATATGATCCAATTAGATGGTCCAATAGGATCCAATTGGATGATCCAATATGATCCAATTGGATGGTCCAATAGGATCCAATTGGATGGTCCAATAGTATCAAATTAATTGGTTCAATAGGATCCAATTGGTTGGTGCAATAAGATCCAATTGGTCGGTACAACAGGATCCAATTGGTTGCCCCAATAATATCCAATTAGTTGGTCCAATAGGATCCAATTGGTTGGTCCAATAACATCCAATTAGTTTTTATAATAGGATCCAATTGGTTGGTCCAATAGGATATAATTGGTTGGTCCAATAAGATCCAATTGGTTTGTCTAATAGGATCGAATTGGTTGGTCCAATAGGATCGAATTGTTTGGTCCAATAGGATCGAATTGGTTGGTCCAAAAGGCTTATCAATTTCAATTTAAATAGGACAGTCCAGAAGAAATATGAATGTGACCATCCAATTGGATCCAATTGGACTTTTTTACTAGGGAGGGACCATTAAAAGCTGGTAGAGGGCCCTCTCAACACTGCACAGTGGGCGGATTGGCCCTTCTGGCGCGATACGGCTCGAAAGCTGACTTTGACAGCATGTAAGACAATGCAAATGTGTATATAGGCCCTTTTTGGTGCGCTGAATTGAAATATGTTATGTCTATCTATCTCAAGCGAGATAAAAGAAAATAGAGATGCAATAATCAAAATGTAATGGTCACAACTCAAATCCAGCGTAAGCGTGTGACACTTGAGAGCAAACAACCCAATCACCACCGAGTTACCTGTCCCGATCTAATACAAGAGTATATTTCACTTCTGTGACTAACCCCGCGCGTTACGGGGTATATTCTGTAACGCGACTTACTGGGGGGGGCTATTTATAGCCCCCCCCCCTCTGATCCAGAAATTACTAGACCGATCTAAACAAATTCGACGTCATTTCGATGATAGCTCTAATCAAATTTGTCGAAGAAACCTAACTATTGGTTATCCCTCAGGGTTCACCGAGACGTCACAGGTCACGTCCAAGAAAAAAATGTTTGACCCGCGCCAATCATAAGTCCGGTGGTCGCATTGTCGCGCAAAAATGCGATATTTAACGCATAATAAGTTGGTAAATCGGTATGATTCGTGCATCTAACACTTCTAATTACCATTATAAGCTAAATTTGATCTTGGGTCAGGTGAAGGTCATCCGAGGTCACGAGGTCAAGCTGTAGATTACGGTCATTAGGAGTTTTAACACATGTTTATGTGTTCTTTTATCGATTAGAACGCGAAAAAGGACCTTAGAACATTTGTTCATACAACATGAAGAAAAAAGCAAAAACGGAAATGCACTTTTTACTTATTGTTATACAGTAAAGGTGGTCTAATTTTGTCTTTGAAAGGCTTTGTCCACTTACAGTCATTTTTGAAGATATTGACTTCAAACTTGCTACACACATTCATTGGGATCAACTCAATTACAAATATTCTTTTTTTTGGAAATTCAAACTTTTTTTGATTTTTTACAAATGTCTTTGAATTTCTCAAAATTTTGAATTTCAAATAAAAAATATATGAGATAGCAGGCGGATAGCCCAACTTATTACCTGTCGCTTGGTGTATGACAATTGAGTTTATCTTTAGAACTGTACTTTTGGCAGCGTTTCCCGAAAACCCTAAATTTTCAACAAAAAAACACAGAACATGACGTCACTCTGACATCATTTCCGGTTGACCTATCATAGCCTTATCTTTTTCCATAGAGCAGAATGTGTCAAATTTATCTGGGACAAGGTACTGAAAGTTTGGTCACGATACCTACGTTGGTTTAGGAGATATTGCAGAATAACGGGAGGGGCGCTATAAATACCCCCCAGTAACTCGCGGGCTAATCAAGTTACTGTGACGTGATCCATTTAAATATTTGCCCCCTCGCAGAGCAACAAAACTCACATTATTTTGCGTTTATTTCCGCAGTATGCATTTCAGCCATATTCCCTGCGGGGCGGATTCTGCCTAAACCAGCCATTTTTCGCTTGCCGATTTTAAACCGTTAGACCTAGCGTCTTGAAATTGTTTGACTGTTCCTAGAATAGAATTACGCGTTTTGTTGAAAAAAAATCGACCGAGCAGAAACGATGCCAGCCTCATGTTTTCAGGAGGGTGTTACGAATGCGATTGTGCGGCGCATACTTCCTTCGTAGTTTGCGGTGCAATAAATGCGTCAGAAACGATGTCACTGGAATATACATACAAAATACTTGGAATGTTTGCATTTAGGGGCAGAGGCGCATTCAGGTATATCAAATGGGAGGCGATACCCTCCATCAAATTAGGTTCAACTTCAAATTAGTACAATGATAACAAGCGGTAACGCGTAATGAAGGGCTACCCCCCCCCCCCCCCCCCGATGTTAACGTAGGGTTAACCTAGGCGCATTATATTATATTTAACAATTTACAGCAAATAATGCCCACATGTGAGGTTCATATCGTCCCAAACAATCATGAACCACACATATTTGCCATAGAAAATCCTCCCATCTTACATCCCTGAGTACGACTATGATTTTTGGGGGAGAGGGGTACCTGCCCTTTTGATATATTAAAGACCAGTACATTTGAAGCTCGAAAACGCTTTGGGCATGACAATCGGTCGAACCACATGGCTGTAATGACCTTTGAATAACCATTATTTTCCTATGTATTGTCCCCTAGCCTCCATTTTTCAGCAAAAAAACATATTTCGGAATTCAAAATAAACATATTGTCATGACAGATCGAATGGTGTTCATCCCATCGAAATCGGCCGAAAGGTTCTCGAGATCTCTGGGGGGCAGAATCTGCCCCCTCCCCCCACGCAGGTTAACGTAATTCTGGCTGCACGCAGGGAGTTGGGTTAAATGTATTATCAACGGCGACGGCGTATTTTTGTTCTTGTCAGCATAGAGCTAGCGCAATACAAAAGCAGGACAAACTCATGTCGCAGTCGTGAGTGAAAGCAAATGTTCGCAGCAGCGCGCTCGGGCAAAATGACTTGAACTGTTCCCATTTGATCTGGTAGATGATAATTGCTGCATCTTTCATGCAAATGGCTTAAAAACGCTTTACATAAATCCTTAATGCAATACAAAGCGAGCCATTGCGCTCACTGGCTATTAGTTGCTTTACCCACTCCCCCCTGGCTGCGCCACTGTCGGCACCTGACGATGGATACATGACACCCGAAGAGATCACGTCTTACAAAGTATGTGCGAGGCACTTCATAAATTACCCACCCACACAGGTGGCGCTCAGGCCGCCCACCGCAGCGCGGCCGCAAGCCAATGGCACCGGTAGACCCTTCTGATGTCACCGTCGGGCCGCCCCGCCCTCCGAGCCGTCCCAGCTCGGATGGCGGGCCAGCTCGGAGGCCAGTATAGAGACGACACACCCCTGGGGCAGTCCACCGGTCGCACTGGAGCCCGCGGTCGCGACACTCAAAGCTCTCGGGACAGACATATCTGCGGCGCTATCTGCCAACCTCCATCCGTTCCCTGCCGACTCCTGCTGAACACTCTGGAGGCGGTGCTGTCACGCCGTACCGATGCTGTCCAATATGGCCGTCCTGGTGGTGCTGCTGACTCTGACCGCCCTGGGCACGGCACTGCCGCTGACCGCGACCGAGACCTGGAGCGGCGAGGTAGTGCTCGCTGCCGACGGTTCGGTCCGACTCCAGTGGAGGATCCATGACGGAAACATCACGTGCCGGGTAAGGAGCGCTGGCGGGTCTCGTCCCCATCTATGGGCCTGTTCTCGTGGCGCCTCTAACAGCCTCTAACCTTATCAAAGTTGCTCCAACGGCAACTGCTCTGTGTTAAAGGGACACTGCCACCTTCCAAAAGTTCTCAAATGTACGCCATTTGTGGTGCAAAATATGAAGTAATTGCTGCTGAACACGATTATGACATTCGTTTCTCACAAAAAGTGATCAATTTCATGAAAAACACGTTTTAATATTTGGTCTGATGACGTCATATGAATATGTTTTTGGGAATAAGGAAAACCTTCACGCTGCCATAAGTAGGACTAGTGTATGGCTAATGTTATGGCCAGGTAAAACAATCGACTGTAAATCAAACATTTAAGTAAAAGACAGACGACGACATCGCTCAGGGCCCCCACATTCAAATACATTGGGGACGGAATGTTAACAGATGTCCAAAATCAACCTCGAATTCTCTGTGATTTCGACCCTCAGTGGTTGTTTTAAACCCTATATACCATACATAATTCAATGTCCAAGCACGCAAAATGACTAAATCTCAACTCAAATCTTATGTTAAGGAGTCCCTTTTAAGGACAACTGTCACCTTCCAAAGTTATCAAAAATGTACGGCCATTGTGGGTGGCGCATAAATAGAAGTAATTGCTGCTGAACACGATTATGTAATTCGTTTTCTCACAAAAAGCTGCTCAATTAATAAAAAACACGGTTTTAATATTTGGTTCTGATGACGTCATATGAATAAATTTTTTGGGGAATTAAGAACCTGCACGCTGGCCATAAATTATGACTAGTGTATGGCTAATGTATTGCCAAACGTAAACAAGTCGGACTGTAATCAACATTTAGTAAAGAAGACGACGAACATCGCTCAGGGCCCCATTCAAATACATTGGGACTGGAAGTGTTACAGATGTCAAAATCAAACGTCGAATTTCTCTGTGACTCGAGACCTCAGTGGTTGTTTTAACTTATACCATGCATAATTGCAATGCCAAGCACGCAAAATGGCTATATCAACTAAAATATAATGTTAAGGTGGCAGCGTCCATTTAAAGAAAATGACTGGTGTAAGTTGGAGCAGCTTTGAGGAGGTTAGAAGTGCGATGGGAACAGGCCCTATATCAGTATTTGAGTAGAGTGCGTCGGTCCTGTCGGTCCTGTCGGTCCTGCCGGTCCTGTCGGTTTCGCAAAAAAAGTCCAAATCCGTAGAGTTTTTCATATTCAGGAATCAGGGTCAGTTTATTTGGGGACACCATGACTGGCCTACCCACCCCCTTTCTGAAGAGTTGGCTGCACCCTGCTTAGCCCTATATCTCGTTGACCTCATGAATCCACGTCCCCCAACTTCGAACCCGTTGCGGAGCCCTTGTTTTTTTGATACTATTATATTTAATTTCGAGGAAGAAGTCATAAATGATAAAACTAATTCTGAGATTAATTTAACATTGCGCAGTTTGAAACAAAAGCGCCAGATATGTTGCGCTACCATTAAAGGTGAAAAAACACCAATCATGAACTCTGAAAGAACTCAAGTACAGATCCTTAAATTTTCCCCACAATAATTTATTTATTTAAACAAGTTATTATTTCATTTTTAATTTGAGGTTCGATCAATTGACTACCATGCATGTTGCATAGACAAATAAAATATATATATATATATATATAATTGTCATGATTTTCCTTTAAAATATATAAATATTATAAGTTTGGGTTGTTTGAAATCGCCTTATATGGTCATTTCAAACAACCCAAACTTTTGATATTGAAACCTATGATAACAAACTAACGATATGATACGCTGGGAAGCGCTCATCGGGCTCTGTTCGTAGATATTACACTACCCGTCCAACTCAAGCATTGTCGCCAGCAGAGGGCAAAAGGTCCATGAGGTTGCACCCATCTATGGGGTGCAGCATGCACCCATCTATGGGGTGCAACATGCACCCGTCGGCCGTCGGGCTCGCTGACTTAGTCGATACTCCATGGCAGTGAAATGCACGTGATCTGCACAACTGGAGCCTGTGTCAACAACTATTAGGCCGGGTGAGCCTAATGATTGATTGTCCACGAAATTCACATTTTAGCACATGGAACATGCCACGTACCACGTGCGACGCTAAACGATACAATACCGGGAAGCGCACGATTAGCTGTTATCACACCATATTTGACCAGTCCAGCTCAACAAAGACCGCAAGAAGATAACCAAAAATTCATGTAGTTGCACCCCCCCCCCCTCGCGGGTTAAGTTTGCACCCCATCGGGCTGGCGTCCCAAGAAGGCACTTTAGCGTTGTACCTACCTATGTCGGATGCGCTACTTACTTCGCACTCAAATTGGCTGGTCAGGCAGGAACAAAAGCCGGAAATATGTGGATAATTTGATTAAGGGCGCACCGGGAAGCTTCCGAACAGTCAATCTAGAGGCTTTACGGTCTAAGATCTCGGGATCGGAATCGTCCAGAAGGAAAACGTATTACGAATTTAATCCTCAGCTAACGCACCATATAATTTACACAGAAAACGTGCCAGAGTATTTGCGCATCGCCTTCACTAGAATCCGTTTAGGTTCACATATGTAGACTAAAAATCGAAACGGGAAGGTGGGCGCGCATACCTATAGAGGAGAGGTTTTGCACTTGCGGCGCCATTCTGAACGAAAATCACGTTTTACTGCATTGTCACGTCTCGGATCCTTTTCGTAGACATTTTTCAGACTTTAATTTTAAAGAGTTAAGCGCTTTGATGGAAGGCGACCCGCTCAAAGTAGCAAAATATTGTCATATGGTAGTTAAAAGTTCGAGGGCGTTTTGGTGTAGCGAACCGTTACACTATGGTCGGAAACAGCCTCACGGGTGGCCAATGGCAACTTCGGAATTTTTGCTATTTTTTGGTGTCAATGTGTTGCAAATTGATTGAATTATTCGAAAAGACGAATCATAAAGTTTTCGTTTTCAAAAATTAACCGCAATCGTAAGCCAAACCCAGAGTTTCTCATGACTCGATTAATCGTGCGCCGTGAG